>SMLS01034430.1:0-18095 GCA_004785975.1 Popillia japonica | reverse complement strand
TAAGATTTTAACATTTACGTTCATTAAAATCGGTTTGGGGGACCTTAGGAAGGTATAGGACTTCGTTTTGATCATTTTAATTGAAATTTATGGAAAAATTTGCTAAAGCATGCTTGAAAAATCGAAGACTTCGCTATCCTATTCTTTCTATTATTTCAATGTCTCAAATTCTCTGTTTCTTCTTACTCGTTTTGTGACATTGTATCAGGATTTTATCACTTTTTTCGGTTTTTTAGGTTTTTCATCACGTTTAATCAGTTTTTCAGCATCATCGTCATTCTTATTTTGTTTTTACTTTTCTGCAATTCTCATCCTTGTAAATGTTGTCATTATTTTTATACATGAAGCTTTGAACGCAATTCTCATTGTTTGTTACTCTTGCTATTCTTGTTATTGTTACCATTCTTCTGTTTTGTCAATTATTATTCGCTTTTCAAATGTTTTATCACGTCTTGTTGGGGTGTGACAGTTTTTCTCAACAATTTTATTAAATTTTTGCCATTTTTACCCTTTCTGCAATCATTTTTATTCGTGTAAATCTTGTCATTTTTTCCTTTTAATTCTTGTCAACATTATCATCGTTTTACTTCGAATTATCTGGATATTAAGTAAAGGAGATAAGCATTTAACTAAATTTGCGTTTCCAAAATCAAATTAACCTAACACTCCAAGCGGATAGCGTTGTAACCCCACATTATTCATGTGATAAGACGACAATATTATTGACAGCGAGAAAAATTGATGCTTGGATGTTTACCACCAAAAAAAAGGCATCGCTAACGCGTTAAGGTTATTGTATATTCTGAAGCCTACATTTATTATGCATACTAAACTAAAATGTACCGGCATTCTCACAATACTTGGTCTGGACATTGATGTATCGTGTCCATTTTGTATGCGGCGTAGTATCTACAAATGTTTTTCATTAAGCGGACACCTAGTTCGTTCACTTTGTAGTCAGCATTTTGCTACAAAAGAAAATCGTTTTCCCCATCGTTTAAAAGAATTTCCTAAAGACACATGAGAAATTGTATTACGCGTTATTTCTATTTAACATTTTTAAACACTCAAACTTCCGTAGGCGAAGGAAAAACACCAGCAACACATTCTACGCTTGCTAAATTCACAGCAAACTACAAATCTAATTCCCAAAGTTGGCGCAGATTAAACGGAATCGTGTTTCCTTAGAAGTTTCGCCTAGCCACCCTCGTCGCGTCGCCTAAAGTTCCAAAGTCACCAATCGCATGCAAAGGCATACATACTACAAGCAACCCAGGGCGTGAATCGCTGCAGTTTATCGGAAGGACTTTGCCTAGAGCGCTGAACAGACAAGAGATAAACAGGATCTACACGTTTACTTCATCCAATTTCGCCCGTCCACTTCGTCGAATGCAGTTTTCTTTCATCGCATCTATCGCATCGTCTGAGTTATTGACGTAATTGCAGCACTCGCTGCGTCATGAATCGTCAGGGAAACGCTGAAATATGAAGTGTACTGACTGTTTTTAACGTGAAAAATGTCGCCCAATCAATTATTTGAGATGTATGAATTTATTGAAAAATAATGCTTGAAAAATCAAAGACTTCGCTGAGATATTGAAATTAGAAGTTATAAAATCTATTGACGAAATTTATCCAATTACTTAAAATTTAGTTCCGGATACTTCAAATAAAATTTCATCAAAAAATTTGCTAATAAATGCTTGAAAAAACGAAGACCTGCTTAAGATTTCATCATTTACGCTCATTAAAACCGACATAAGAATCTTAGAAAAGTATAGGACTTTCTTTTAATCATTTTAATTGAAATTTATCAACAAATTGGCTAATAAATGCTTGAAAAGTCGAAGACCTGCTTAAGATTTCATCATTTACGCTCATTAAAACCGGCCTGAGAACGTTACAAAAGTATAGGACTTCCTTTTAATCATTTTAATTGAAATTTATCAAAAAATTTGCTAATAAATGCTTGAAAAATCGAAGACCTGCTTAAGATTTCATCATTTACGCTCATCAAAACCGGCATGAGAACCTTACAAAAGTATAGGACTTCCTTTTAATCATTTCAATTAAAATTTATCAAAAAAATTGCTAATAAATGCTTGAAAAACCGAAGACCTGATTAAGATTTTAACATTTACGCTCATTGAAATAAATTTGTGAGCCGTGCAACTTCATTTTCAACAGTTTATCTAACATTGTTGCAAATTTCTATCCTTCTTTAGTTCATGAAAACTTTAAGAAAAATAATTTGCGCTAGCCTAGCGCACTGAACAGACAAGAGATAAACAGGATCTTCACGTTTACTTCATCCAATTTCGCCCGGCCACTTCGTCGAATGCAGTTTCCTTTCAACGCGTCTGTCGCATCGTCTGAGTAATTGACGTAATTGCAGCACTCGCTGCGTCATGAATCGTGAGAGAAACGCTGAAATATGAAGTGTACTGACTGCTTTTAACGTGAGAAGTGTCGCCCAATCAATTATTTGAGAAGTGTGAAGTATTGCCTGTCGAAATGTCATCTGTGCAAAATTGATTATTGATTGAGTATAGTGGCACACGTTTAAATAATTACGACTTATATCGTTCATAATATTTTTCTTCGTGTAGCAGATATAAGTGCATGTCCCTTTCAAATGAATATTAAATTAATGCAAAAACTAAATACAAATCAACAAATTGCTTTCGATTAAAACGTTATTAACAGCATTATTTGACAGCTGTCAAAAGTACAGTATTTTCAGATTAAGACAGTTGGCTGATAATTGACAATTTGTTTGTACATCCGTCATATTTTGACAGTTATCACAATTAGGACCTTCAAAATAACCAATTCCCCGATCTGTGTTCTTTGCTCAATTGAAAGCTCGATTGACAGTATTCTCCCCACATGGCGGCTTCATACAGCATAGTAGACTGCATCACTGTACATAATATACTGCATCTGTTTTCTTGCGGTCTTCCAATGTTTAGAAAAAATGCGGCAAAAAGTCATTAGGGCCTTCTCAGCTTTCTATGCCGTCCTACGGATGTGAGTTTCCATAATTAATTCTTCTTTTCTTTCTTCTTCTATCCAGATGGATGTCCAGATATTTCAGGCTTTGTTGACTTTTGATCGACACATCTCCAATTCTAGTATTCACTTCTTTAGTCCTGTGTAACCTTTCTCCAGGATGTCGCAGAAAAATACTGTCAAGCATTTACGAGCCCAATTGCTGAAAAAATGCTTGAAAAATCGAAGATCTGTTTAAGATTTCAACATTTACGCTCATTAAAATCGGTCTGAGGACTTTACGAAAGTATAGGACTTCGTTTTGATCATTTTAATTGAAATTCATCGAAAAATTTGCTAAAACATGCTTGAGAAATCCAAGACTTCGCTGAGATATTGAACTTAGAAGTTGTAAAATTTATTGGAGAAATTTATCCGATTACTTAAATTTAGTTCTGGATACTTCAAATAAAATTTCATCAACAAATTAGCTAAAAAATGCTTGAAAAGTCGAAGACCTGTATAAGATTTTAACATTTATGCTCATTAAAATTAGTTTGATAACCTTACGAAGGTATAAGCCTTCGTTTTGACCATTTTAATTGAAAATTATCGAAAAATTTGCTAAAGCATGCTTGAAAAATCGAAGACTTTGCTATGCTATTCTTTCTATTATTTCGATTCTTCAAATACTTTGTTATTCTTCCTCGTTTTGTGGCATATTTTGTCTTTAATTTTGTCCAACGTTTGTACTTACGACGCTTTTTTTCTTGTGACACTCTTCCCTTTCTTGCCACTCTTTGTTATTCTTTACATTTTTTTTATTCTTCCGATTGTTCTCATTGTTGATTTCATTAGTAGAACCGCCTCCGTCTTATGGAGTGCCAGTCTCAAACGTTTTTCCTACATCCATTCCATTACACTGTGCAGGCAAGTCTCAGCAGCCGATTCCAGAAGTCTTGCAGTACTGGCGGGAACCACAACCCCCAAATTATCTGCGTAGAATACTAAGGAGTTGCTCATAGTGTATGTTCCCGAGGGTTAAGCCAAAGACTAAGCCCTGTGGAACTTGAGGGATGGTTTTTTAATTTAATTTGTACCTGTGGACGCACATTGACAGTTCTAATTGTCAAATCTGAAAGAATTTGATGGATTTACAATTACAATTTGAGAATTGTCAAACCTTAAAAACTTTTATAGTTTGACATCTGTCAGTAGTACATACATCATCACACGCTGAAACAGTAACAATTTGCAATTTTACAATTTGGCAGCTTTCAAAAGGTTGTAAAACAATAATGAAATGTAATTTGCTTTGACGTGACACTTCATATTGCTTCGCAAGACCTTTTGGTAGAATTCCCATAACTGGAACAATTAGTTTATTTTATTCCATAATTAATCTATTTCACCAAGTTACGTTCGAAATTATCAATTAGGTTTAATTAGACTAAACTGAAACAATTTCTGTAGTTTAGTCGCGTATAACAGGCGAAGTTTTAGAGAAGTAAAATAGTTGTAGGTACCTTTAATTTCCAACAATTACCATAAGTAATTTCAGGTCGCCTATCTTACGTAGCTCTACTTCCTCCTTCAAATTCCTTCCTACTATCCAATGAACGGAATATCCTAATTGAAACAGCGAGTCCTCTTTACCCACCCCCCATCGAGTTACCCGTCCTAACCTACAACTTTTATTTTCTTAATCTTCCAACATAATCTAGTTTTAATTTCAGTTTTCCAAGCGACGTTTATTAGATTAAATTTCTCGAGATGTCTTCTCACTGAGTCGTGAGCTTAATTTTATCGAATTATCAATTTAAATATTTGTAATACTTTATCAACATTTTTCGTTACAGATATGGTCGTTGGGTCACCCGTAGGATAGCTGTCGGTACGATCGCAACGATATGGCTGTTGGCAGCACTGATCTCCTTCGTCCCAATATCATTGGGATTGCACAGGCCTCCGGAACCGCCACCCCAAACTGTTGCAGGAGGACAGAATTACTCCACTTGCGCCTTGGATCTGACCCCGACCTACGCTGTCGTCTCCAGTTGCATTTCGTTCTACGTTCCTTGCATAGTTATGATAGGTATGTTATGAGATATGGAAACTATGTATTTGAGTTTAGAAGTGATTGCAACATTAGGGCCTCGACTCTTTCATAGCAGCCTATTGCTTTTTCATTTAATTTTAATAATTTCTGGAACCTAAATATAATTTTCTAATTTATAAACGGTTCCAATTATTAAAAATTGCAAAAAATTTGGAATCTTTGAAGCAGTCAGTTAATAGAGCAATTGAAGCTTGTAAAACACTAAAATCGAAAGAGTAGATAGACGAGAAATGGAAACGTCAATTCAAGGGATTTGGATAACCTTAAAATATTGACATTAATGTAACTGACATTGACATATGGCAATGGCATAACTGTCACTAAGATGTCTGAACAAAATATCTTCCAAAAGAGAGAGATTTAGTAATTTCGCCATTCTGCAGTTCACTAGTGCTTTCATTTAGAATCAAAATTCATCGCAGATTGATAATGACAACCTTTGTTTTTGAATTATGGTCTCATAAAGTCGTCTTCAAAAGAACCGTCTTCCTCATTTTTGCTTTATACAATAGTCCTCATGCTGTCATATGGATTGTTAGTTATCGCTGTCATATCAAGAAAATAATATTATAGATATAACCTCAAAAACCGAAACTAAGCTAAAATGTTTTACGAAATTTTGACTAACCAAAGAAGCGTGACCATTCCAGCAGCACTGATTGATTTGTCATGTACATTACATACAGACAAAAACTAAGCACCAGAGTATTTTAATCAGTCGTATCATTAAAACGAAACAATGAGTTGATAAACAAACGTAAATGATGGCTGTATAAAACAGGACAATACATAGCTGTCAAACATGAAAAGTATGAGCTAGCAGGGGTGTGGAGCAAGACATTGGTGAATTAGTTCGCAACTATAGAGTATTCCAACCTTAATATTCAGTATTTTCTCTTATGACATATACATCCTTTACTATCTTAAGCAATTTGTAATAAATTGTCTTCTTTTATTTCAAAGCAATGGTGCTAGATGAATTAATATGTTTGCAGTTGGCAGTGCTGATGTAACTTCAGAACATAATGCAAATACAACGTTGACAAATGTCAAAATCGTTTCGAAAACCGATGTGACAGAATTGTCATATGATTCCGTTTCACGCGAAGTATCCATTCTAGAAAGACTTGTAAAGTGGTCGCCTCTATCATTATCTGGAGAAATGAACTTAGAGGGAGATGAAACTCTAGATAAAGTAAATTACACCACAATCAATACGTAGCTAACCTCACTTCAAAATCTCATTCAAATATCTTGTCATGCATTATGCCAACCTAAATTAGTCGTGGCAACAATGTCATCGGTTTCCATAAGACACTTACTGAATACTGATAAGGTTGGAATGCTCAATAGGTATAGAGGCACTTGATGCACCCCCCACCTTTTCTACTTTCAGTAGATGTCGGCGACCAATCCAAATGACTCTCACGAATATGGCGCGACATTTAAATTAGCTGTTGTAATTTCAACCGCTACCGATTACGGCTGAACAGCTTTCGAACAGATAGCCGTTGAAAAGTGGTTTAATCATAACAGGTTGCAGTTCAATGATAACAGTTAAATCACAACAGCTGTTTCAAATCCCGCGCCATATTTGTGAGAATCATTTGGATTGGTCGCCGAGCCCTACCGAAAGTAGGTGCCCCCATACCTACTTTCGCATATTTTGCGAGGGTCTCTTGGTCACGCTCTAACTACAGGGCGAGCAAACCGGATGTGACCACCATGTGACCGCAACCGTCACAGAAAAATTGTATTTTTTTGTTTTACTGTTTACGATCCTGCTTATTGATATGTATTGTTTACGTTTCGTCATCTGACATTTAACGTGATATATATGATATCTCTTGTTTTAAGGTTAAGTTATAAACCTTTTGACAGATTAGTAAAGTAGCATACTGTATTACCAACTTACCAATGTTGCCATCTTAAATTTTGAGGTCACGCTTGCCCTGTACAATGCGAGCATTCTTTACACTTTACAGTTATCTAGACTGAATACATACCTCGCCTTTTCTTTTTCGTTTTTGATTGCTCTAATTATGTTTCACAGAATCTGTCAAAAAAACGTCATTTGACTTTTTCCACAGTTTAGATATCACGTGTCCGTAAATGTTTGAAGCTGACGTCTGTCAAAATGTATGCAATATCTGTGCCTAAAGTTTACCACCCTGAGAATGTCAGTTGGTTTATTCCTCTATGGCCATAGTCGCACGTCAGTATTTTCGTTGGGTTTTAGTATAGGTTTTCTGTTCAATATTCGACTTCGTTTTAGCTTTTCCTTGTATTGTTTATTACCAATAAACGTTTCCAAAAGGAAGCATATTGTGTTTGATTTTAAAATACAACTTTAATAATTATGCTTAAAGTAACTACCGCGTGGGACGCTAATGACAATTGTTGCGATTGAAATCAAATGTAGTGTTACAAACATAATCACAATTTGACAGTAACTGTCAGCTTCAAACATTTATGGACACGGTGTAAGATTTAGTGTATAGTAAATACACGCTAACTCTTTCAAATAATGAAACATAGTGACCACACAATGTGTTAACCTTTCGATCAAAAGCATTTTGGTACAACCAACCTACTACAATTCAAATTAGCAGATTCATCAACTCAAGACGCCCCTTTCTTACAGCGGACTATATAGGGCATTTTACTATTTTATTATTGGCTACCTTATCGGTTCTCATTACTGCTTACATATCACCACTTGTCAAAATGGCAGTAGTGTATAAAGCAAAGAGTCATGTTACTAATTCCGCAGTGTTCCCAGTGTTCAATATGACAGCGATAAGTAATTGATAGTAAAGGCGAATCCTCGAATTTTTGTAGGATGTCAAGTCATTTTGAAAAGGTTACGTTGAAATGTAAGCTTTGTAATTTATATGACATTGACAGCTGTCATTACAGTGGATATCCTCTTATGAGGCAAGCAACTCATTAGATTGTATCAATTATTACATTAGCATTAAAAGTGTAACAAACTAAAGTGCATCTCTTCGTTGTAGGTACAGTAATACATTTTTATAAATATATTATATCATAACTGTTACTTCGTCCATCTAAAAGACTCTACGAACATCCTTTTAATTGCACGTCATCATTTTTAGTGCCGGCATGCTGCAAAAGCTACAGTACAGCATATTAAAACACGATTTATCTCCTTTTATTTCAAATACATCCCTTTACAGTCCATCTTTCTCCGTTCCAACACGATTTCGCACTGATGCTCCCTCTTTTTTACGGACTTTATATCTCGGTAATTATATTCCAGTGTACATCTTCTGTAACGCTGTACGTGTACCACCATTTTTAATTTGTGTAATAACTACAGTAACCGGGCGCTGTTCTAATTGGTTGTATCTGATGCCGCGATAATCCACTTTAATGGGGCATTATTCATTACCGGGCATGATTTCCCTGTTTAAAAAGGGTTTTTTTTCTGCTAATTGCTTACGTGCGGGGAATGTTACCGTTTGTCGTTAACGGAAATTGGTGGAAATCATATTAAGTAGCAGCCATTTTTACATAAACTAAGACTAAATGGAAATGTCAAAGCCTGTATTTACCGGAGTACGTGATTAAGTCCGCTGACCCTGTGAGAGTTGCCCTTGCATCCATCAATAATCAATCTAGTATACGACATGACGCTATTAGAAACAGTTAACACAATAATGCTGGAATGTGTGTCTCTAGTTAACATGAATCCCGAGCGGTACTGGACATGAACTAATTCGTTTAACTGGGTCGGTACGAGAATTGAGGTTAATTCACGAGACAGAGGAAGGGTTGAATTGTGGCAAATTTGTGTAATTAAAGGACGAATAACGATTATCATATAAGAAGTGTTGTAATAGCATTGCTTTTTCAAGATGGCTAAACGTGTTTGCACTTGTTTCTCAATTCTAAGAAAATTGTAGCAAAAAGCTAAATTTTAGAATGTCCTAAAGTATCCTTTAAGGTTAATGTACGAAATAGCTACTGGATATATAATTTACCTAATTCGACATACGAAATCCAGGCACCTCCACCAAAGTTTCACGAACTATTTCTACACGACAGGTAATTCTGAGGGAGTATTCGTTTGGCTGCTACTATTAATTATAAAGTAAATAATTAGAATTGACACGTACCTTGTTAGCGGCTCTGTAACGCAAATCTAACAGGTGGGTTCCCTATTATTTCCAAACTATAATTAGAGTTTGAGCCTTCAGTCCAAATTCACCTAAGCTTGAACCTTAAAAGTTACCCGAAAGAAACAATGAACGAAAGTTATTGATTCAGTAATATTGTGGAAACCAAAATACTAAATTACAAATCTACTGCTTTCTATGGCATAGATACAGTGAACACTGGAAATGTAATAAACCTCTTTGGATTATCCTAGTTTTGAAGTCTTGATCAGGTACGAAAACTTCAGTTCAGTCCACCACTGCGTTTGAAGTTCTTGGATCACCACTTCCAACTAATTTGTGAAAGTCAGTTTTTAGTATCATTTGATCTTCTAGTTTAGGCAACTCTCTTACACAATTGGCCATGGTTAGACAAGTCCAAACCAGACCAATAATTTCTCGCAGCAAAATATGTCCCTAGTTTTTTTAGTTTTCGCCCACCATACTAGCGACGTGATGTGATGTGATGATGGGCATGTCTCTAGCCAAGTAGGTGGTGGCAAAGTTGGATACAAAATTTGCCAAGAACCACTCTTATAATCTTCTGAGCATTCGCTACTTCACATTTTTCCTCAGATCGTTTACGAGATTCGCCTAAATTAGTCATTATTGTATATTCTGCATAGACATCCTTGATTAGAAAGGAACTAAGTAAAATTAGAATAACTAATAGCCAATATAAACCGCCATCGACTGTAGCAAAACCTACAAGTTCATGGTTATGACAGAAGCCTCCCTTTTCGTTAAAATCATCTTCAGTTCTGTTCTTCCTTTGAATTAGACACAATTTTAGTCAAGCTCCTCCCTTTTGGTAGGAAATATTTTGCATCTCCTTTCGATTTCCTGCAAAAAAATCGACCGAAAACTACTATTAACTATTGCTGTTTTTGTTCTTTTATGCAATGTGTGTTTGCCCAAATTTGGGTGAAGATGAGAAGGCTTTTTTTCCGTCAATGGCTTCATTACTCCAAGTGCCTCTACTTCTTTGAGTCTTTGACTTGTTTATACTTAATCGCCTCAATGGCTTGTAGAGGGGATCATTTGTTGTATCTTTTGCCACATCAGTATTAATGTTTGTCCATAATCTCCAAAACTTACCCCACTCCATAGACAGTAGTAATGGTTACATCATAATTTATTCAAAATCCAGGCACCTCCACCAAAATGTCACAAACTGTTCACAACTAAAAACGTCTTCATGATTATCGCAATTCGCTAAGACCTGATGATACTTGATGGGCACAACAACAACAACAATGTTTAGACATATTTTGGCCACGCTAATAAAGATGCTGCGATATGAATAGAGGTGCCTCAACAAGAGGCAAAGCATGAACAATGTGAATTGGTATTGAATTTCTCACATTCCAACAGCGTTAAACCAGACCTAGAGATGAAACATACGAGAGACTAATCAAGACTAATCAACTGGTTAGATGTCTAAATTGTATGTTTTCAGACAATTTAGCTTCATGGAAAAGACCAAGAGACCTTGCGTTTAGAAGTAAACGAATTCTCAAACAAGAGTGCAAAATGAATGAATAAGTGAAGAGGACCAAAAAAGTTGGAAGCAATAATGCTGATCGGTTCTTAGCAATAATTGGAAATCAAAAATTCAAAATCTTAGAGACACAAGCTTGTTTGATGCGTAGCTTTGTTAAAGATTTTGTCAAATTTTGAGAATCACAATATCTGTACGCAATTCCAGTCTTGGACTATTGCAGTGTTTTACAAAAACCATAGAGGTGCGGCCAGGAATTAGCAAAGAAGGACATTATTGCCAGTAGCTGGGAGTGCCTTTTTCCCTTTCTAAGCGAGATTTGAATCTGCTGGTGTGGTTTGTACCAACATCTTTCCAGATTAGATCCGATTAACCTGTCAGTCGCTGTTGGGACATAATTTAAAGCGCAACAGCTTTCACAAGTGGATAATGCTGTAACAAAGCCATAGAAGCACGTTTACTTGCACATATTTGAACAATTGCTAGGGAAAAAGTTTGAAACCTTCCACGCTATGATTAAGCGCGCAGTTATACCCGTAATACGTCATAGAATTCATGAAACTCTTTCATTCGTTTCACATCAACTTTATAAGCGCCTCTACTAGAAAGACACAGAAATCAAAGAATTCCACGTCCATTCGCATGCACACGCGACGCATCCCAACACTATTTCCACATGGTTCTGTTCGTAAAATCACTTCAAGACGATACCACTCTAGTCTTCAAGATGACAAACAAGCAAATACGTTCCACTATTACGGCGCATCTCTCCACAGACGGAGCAGTACGACGGTCGTGGATGATGGAAGACAGAGGCTTCCAATTCGTGATTTCCGCCGCACGTTTATAAATCCCCTTGCATCAGTTCGTTGTACATATGTATGTACACTCTCTTTCTAAAGTAATGTCTCCCCTAGCCAATGGGTTAATATCAATAACGTCTTCCAATCGACGTACTTTAGCCGCCGGGCGACCTCGGTTACCCAGTATTGCTATAACCAAGCTCACCCGACGGCTACAGTACGTCCATTGGAAGGCATTATTAATATGAGCTCGTTGTCTGAGGGAGACATTACTTTAGAAAGAGAGTGTACATACATACAGCAGCTGGTTCACTTTATCGTTGTTGTGTCTCCACGTCTGGCTATATACATATATATATATATATATATACAGCATGCATTGTTCGTTATTCTCGGGAAACGTAGATAATTGAATAGGAGACGAATTGAATTCAAGTAGTTGAAGAGTTAGATTTTGTACGGCTGCTCCGCATACTCTGAAAATCAGAACGCTTTCATTCAAGGCAAAATGCATCCGAGATTGATGGATGAATAGACTTAATATTAGAGATTTTGTTTCGTCCGTTCCTTGTTACGTAATCGATATTTTTGTTCCAGGTATTTACTGTCGATTATACTGCTACGCCCAGAAACACGTGAA
Organism: Popillia japonica; assembly: GCA_004785975.1. NCBI lineage: Eukaryota > Metazoa > Arthropoda > Insecta > Coleoptera > Scarabaeidae > Popillia > Popillia japonica. Next base: position 5,860 of record SMLS01034430.1, on the reverse strand, counting down.
AAACATTCGAGCAATAACAAGACCCATCGATCTTCCAGAAGGAGCTAACGCCAAGAAAAAAAGCATCAAACAAAAGAACAAAGCCCTGCACATCCACCTGCACAACCATCACAGCTCGCCGTACCACGTGAGCGACCACAAAGCCGCCATCACGGTAGGTATCATCATGGGCGTCTTCCTAATATGTTGGGTACCGTTCTTCTGCATCAATATAGTAGCGGCCTTCTGCAAGACCTGCATACCGGACATCACCTTCAAAATCCTCACCTGGCTAGGCTATTCGAATTCCGCCTTTAATCCGATAATTTATTCGATCTTCAATACGGAATTTCGGGAAGCCTTCAAGAGGATCCTGACCACGCATTATCCCGTTTGGTGTAAATGCGGTTACCAATCCGTGGCGTTGAACACCAACGATAAATTCGTCACCGATTACGGTACCAAAACGGTCATCGTTAACACGAAACGGAACGGCAGTTACGGTGAGTTTTCGAGCGAGCACTTGAGCACGGATTCGGCGAGACAAACGAGAGTCAATTCCACCGACAAAAGTATATTAGAGGATGATATTAGCGCCATTTGACACGACACCGAAAACAATTTCGGTGACACGATGGTGTAGAAATCAGATCTAGTTTGTACAGTATATTCGAGTGTTTTCTAGTCGAAACGAAAAGATGTTTACGGGCGTTCCGCAAGTATTAATCGATATTAGGACCTATACTATTTGTAATTTTATTATTTCGGCGCCGAAGATTGGATTAAATTACGCTAACATGCAAGCATCGTTTAATTCTATTGTAGTACAAGGTGATCATATATTTCTACCCTCTAGAAGGCTCTAGAAGGATTTGTCAAGAACGTCATTGTCATTAATCTTACCTACATATATAAGAACAACTGATAGTAATTAAGTCTGGTTACGTGATCAATTTTTTAAGTTATTCCTGGCAGAATAATTTTGATTTGTAAACATTTTAAAGTGTCAATTAAGAAATATGTACATTAATGACAGATGTGTTTTGTTTGTCAGAGCATACCAACATAATATTTTCAAGAAATAATTTCATGGCTTCCTAGAGGGTAAATTAATATGATCATATGGCAGTAATAATTTCCGTTTCATGAGATAAATTATGATGAAACTACGTCATTTAAAGAGAGATTTTATTAAAAAAGGCTGTGCGTTGTATATAAAAGGAATAAATTAGTTATTATCTCATATTTAAATAATATATAGATCTATAAACGAAAAATCTATGTAAATTATAAATTTTTATAAACAATTTTTTAGTTGTGATAATTTTAGGTAGCAATAAGTCACATCCTCCTAATTTAGCGGTTATGTCACCCTCAAACAGTACCGCCATTAATTTTATTCAAAACCAATCGATGCAGTAACATGAACTAACTAGGTGGTACCTAATCAAACTGCAAATCCCATAAACTAACACTTAAAGTTTGAAGCGTAGCCCGCATAAATACACTAGTCCAGCATAATGCATTGGCTTTCGGTGTATAAACATTGTTATTGCGATATCGGAAAATGTAAATGTGACGTTGGGGTTAACAGCTGATACGGTTGGAACCTCGTTTGTAACAAGTTTGGTGCGAGCACTTCGACAACGCATTACAATATTAAAGGGCAAAATACAAACGTTCTGTAACTGTGTGTAATATAATACACATTTGTAATGTTGTTGTAATTAATGAATTGTGTGGGCTGATATAAATGGCTGCGTTTGATTGCGATAACTCTCTCTGTTGTTTTGCGGCCGATCATTGCTGTAAATTTTGGTTAAATACACTTTGGATTAATTTATTACTTATAGAGGGTGGATAACCCACTTATGTTTGGGAATCTAGCCTTTGCTTCTTACAAGGGTTGTGCGACACAGATCTTGATGAGTCTCATCTCTGTTATAGAGTCTCTAGAGCCTTAGTCGTTCGAACTAACGCAAGACATCGCAAAAACAGCTGTCGATGTTATAGAAACTACGAGATAACGCTGATGTGTCAGCTTTTTTAAATAGCTTTGAATACTGAGGGTTCAATAACATCAATATGATTACGTATAAAAATGTTATTGGAGACTAATTTTGATAAACAAACTTTTATTTTAAACGCATCCAATGAGGTCCAGTAGGTCTTCTTTAGAAAGCTACGGGCCCTTTCACATCCACGACTTTCGTAAAATAGCAACAACCTATCGCTTTCCCGTACTCTAAACACGACATCCGTTATACAAGTGTGAGATGCCTACACCTAAACAATGTTTGACGAACATTTTCACCTGTTTCACCATAAATGAAAATCATATCGTACAGTACATGCGGTGTACAAGCCCTCCGAAACGTCCACATACAACATTCGAAACAGACTGAGTCTGTCTGATTGTTCGTTGCAGACTGGTTAAATATCGCCTATCGCTACATCTACTCTGCACTACATTAATATTCATTAACAGAATAGCGCAACGAATATTTTATAGATATCTTTGTCATTTTTTTTCTCACGCCTGGGAAGGAATTTGCGCAAAATATTTTGAATTTAAATTTAATAAAATAATACTCTTTCCATTTTTCATATTTTCTACTTTTATTTCGAAGACCGTTAATGTTAATATGCGTACAAACAAGCGCGCGTAGCGCAGTGGACTGGATGTACGTCTACAACCCTGCTGACTCGCTTTCGATTCCTGTTAGCCGTTTTTTCAGTCTTATTGTACATAATATCAACAATTATATTTCATGCAAAGTATGTGGGTATCGGCCAACCCTGGTGTTCCCCTTGTTAGATCAAGAAATTCTTCTTAAGCAGGCTTTTTAAAGCGCCAAAGGAGAGGTCTGTTCCAATGAAATACATGTCAGCCCCTCCCTTTGCAAATTTACCCACAATTGCAGCCCTTTTGGTATTTGTGTGATCTGGATCGCCTGTTTCTTGTGACCAATTGTGTCACGTTCATCCGACATTCCCGAGAGGCTAGAGCTTTGAAATCGGCTTGGCTATCTCGGAACATATCTAAGTGTTTGCGCCTCTCATGCCTTTATTTAGGTTTTTCCGAACGCAAGGTGCATATTTTCGTCTGAAAAATTGTTCTTGATGCTCTCAAGGCTCTAGAGGGTTGGTCGTCTTTCCATGGTTTGGACCCCAACAGCTTTAGTTTTGAGCTTGTTTCGATAATGCCGACGTTGTACATGTGGGCTGCTTTCAAAATTAGTTGGATTGTTCACAAAATTCAGATCAATACCCAAATAGCGAGTTAAGACTAGCTCAAAACTAGTTCGCAATCCTGTATCAGCTGTTGGCGATGATGGCCAATGTCTAATATAGCACCTATACCATACATATATTGGAAACAACTTCCCTGGTACTTACTTGGAACAACTTACCTGGTTTTGACCTTTTTTGACGACTATTTTAACTCCTGAGGTGTCTCTTGACATGCTAGCAATTGATAACATGTCAGCGAATATTCTCTCATTTTTGCATTACTACATCCTCCAGTTGATTGTGTTTAATAGAGTGGAGCCTAGGATCTCGAGCCTGTCCAGCCGCATGGAAGCATCCCTTGGATTGTATGAACACAACATTGGGATTCCATTACGTTGTGTGGTCACGCAAGAGATCAACCTTGTCTTAACGTCAAAGCAGATTTCTCCTCAAAAGACCACTGCGCTTTGCAAACCACTTTAACACATCCCTAGTTGATTCTTTAGTTTCTAATGACGTATTGCCTCAATAAATGATAACCTCTTTGGTTAATACATGGTTTTTGGCCTTACCCTGAAGATGATTTCTTCCTGAAATACATTCCACAGATCTACGAAATCCTGCTGACTGCTCCAGTTATATATTATTACAAATATACATCAATAGCTTCCGATAACACGTAAAGAGCTGTTTCAACAGCTTTAAAGCAACGAATTGTCTAAGTCTAACATTATGCGATTCCTAAAATGAGGAAATATGTCCATACTTTGACAACAAACACTCAAACTTCCAGTGTTGGCGTAAACGTAATTATCCCAGTGGATTAAATTTGGTCCCACTGTCTGCGTACCTTTTTTCGCCTAGATCCAAAGTTCAAAGCAAAAAAAAACAACACTAATGTTTACGTTACCTCTTCCTTATATCCCGCTTTGGGTAGCGATAGCAAAAGGAATCGAAATCGGTTTATCGGTAAAGTCGAATAGAATTTTAAACGAAAATACAACACCTCAAACCCTCCATTTTTGACATTTACCGGACTAGATATTTCTACAAAGAAAGTTTCGCAAAAAAGGGAAATAATACTACCTGAAAATCATCAGATTAATTTTCGTATTTCGCACCTACTTATCTTGACTTCTTCATCCGTGGAAACCATTTAAATAAAGTTGTGATATGATCGCTCCCCAATTCGATCCGTGAAACTGCATCTTTCGCACGTTTTCATTTGTACAATGGAAAAGCGGATTGGATGCGAAAATATCCGTTATGGTAAAAATTAAAAACGCAATCGTACACAGAAATCGATTCCGTACTATCGGAAATTGGTTCGCTTATCGTTTTCAAGCATCGCTAGGTTTATTTTTCTTTTTTTTAAATCGTTGTAAAGTGCTTGCACAGACTTCGCGTACTAATAAGTTTCAGGCCGTGTATGCTTTTTTATTTTTTTTTGTATTCTCCATTTCCGCATACATATGTTTTTTTCAGAAATACAGCATACAATTTTCGCTGCTTTTTTATCGTATCAGAAAAATTGCCATTTTAAAGAAGTAGGTACATAACATATGCTACCCCTAATGTGTGATATTCATTGCTATTTTCATTATTAAATTGAATCAGATTATTTAAAATTTTTGACATTTTTAAAATTTAAAAAGGAACTACCTGTATATTTCTCTCTTTAATATGTTGGTGTATTTTTGACAGCTACAAGTTAAAACAACTCATTGAACGTCAAATTGATTAAATCTTTACACTTTAAAATTTAAACAGCTAGGTATATACTTTCCACACTAGATTATAACTGTCAAAATATGACAGTGACACATGTCAAATACTGCCATTCAGCAGGAGACGTCAGTTAGTAACTGCTACCAACTACGTAATACCACAGAATGAACCAGAAAAGACAATTATGAGTCATCACGATTCCCGGAAGTTGAGAATGATGCCGGATGTATCCTCTAGAAAATATGGCCGTCTTTGTTATTGTTGTGCGTTAGAGGTTAGAGTATCAATGTTTGTAATAATTTGTCAGATAATTAAAACCCTTTTTTAAATTTATTTTGAACTTTACGCAATAGCGGAGTCTTTACGTAGATAATCTATTTGTTTTTTGAACATTTTTATTATTTAACGTTCGTGCGGACATCTGTTAAATAGACTTGGAACTAACTTTGCGTATGCGCGTATGATTAGAATCATAGAATTTTTTGGAACAAATACAGTGAAATTCGTGTCAAACATATTCAAGTCATGGCGGAGTCTATTCAAGGTCATCTGAATCATTACCTGAAAGAGCAAAGGGTTTGCCGTTTTTGTCCTTTCCGGTTTATTCTGTGGTAATACAGCTCCCAACTGTTGGTTTTTGCATTCTTCAGAAATGTGAGTTTTTCACTGCATGGAAAGATACTAAAATACAAACCTCTACAGTACCACCAAGGGAGTCGACCTCCGGAAAATATGCGAACTAATTTACCAACGTTTTGCTACGACTAATTTAAATAATTGTGTGCTGTGAATCGTTCAGTAGAAAGTTTGACCAGTTATGTGGCCGATCAGCTGATTGGCAATAGTCAGAATGCAAACAAATTTTAATTGGTTAAAATCAGGCGCCAATTTAAATAGTTTGAACGTGATTGATACTGTA
>SMLS01034379.1:0-11464 GCA_004785975.1 Popillia japonica | reverse complement strand
TAAATCTTGGTCTCCACATCCATATGTGGAGACCAAGATTATATAGACGAAGAAGACCACCCCATGGCGGTCCTTCTCCCAAGTGTCGTCCACGTGGCTTTGGCAATTTTCAAGTTATTTCTTCTAATGCTGCTCCAAAATCTGGTTTGGTATATTTTGGCACACTCTGTTGGTACAAATTATTAAATCTTGGTCTCCACATCCATATGAAGAAGACCATCCCATGGTGGTCTTCTTCATCTATAGCTTCATATTTTCTTGACATGTTCTTCTGATGGTGCTAAGGTGTTGGTATTGTAGGCAGTTGCAGTTGTTTGGAATCTTCGGTTGAGTTTTCTTAGAATCTCAATTAGGTCTTGGGTTTATGCCCCTGTTCGGTTTCAGAGGACGGCTAGCGAGGTTCATCTGGGAAGTCAAAACATAAATCACAGAACGTGATCTTGTAGTCGCAAGAAAAGAAGAATTCTGCTTGGAAATGCCGTAGCCCGAGCTAGGCTAATATAGCTAATTTAGCGAACCACTCCATATGAAAAACAATTTCGTCAATGAGAGCTGAACTTTGTTCATTTTAGGACCACTTGATGAATTAGACCGCTGTCCCTGGAGTATGAAGTGGAATTCATCTGTATAGAATGTTATCGCTGAAGGATAGCCTTTTTTGGTTCTCTCTTCACAACGTGTTACAATACAGCCTCTCTCAAAGATGCTGACCTACTTACGTATAAACAATTGAACACAAATATCGCAGTATAACAACAATATAAACGCCATTCAATTCGTCGAGAAGTGAACCAAAAACCGTCACCCAAAACGGCATTTCAAAAAATAAAAATAAATTTCGAATACTGTCGTCTCAAAGCGAGATCTGGAATCGTTTAGCTTTCCGCACAAACATATAACATACACACACAGATGGAGATTTATACTCCGCCAGACATCGAACGGTCTCCGGGAGAGTTCCGTTCTTTCCGAATATGTCCCGAATAACTAAGAAGACAGACAATATCGCCTCAATCGAATGGAAAAAGCAATTGACAAAACGTTTCCTCGCCGTTGTTCGCATTCCCTTCCCTAACCCAACCCACTTACATCCACAGTGGTCCCCGACCAACTGCAGGCAATAGATATTTATTTTTAGAAATTGCCGTCGCATAATATGTTTTCTAAATTTCACCAATAATGTGTTTTCGCTTTCCTCTATATTGCCGATGTTCCCTTGGATGTGAGCGTGGGATGTTAAAGTCGTGTTTACAGCTACATCTATTGCCAACAATTCCTGTACGTGTGCTCTGGTGAGAAAAGCAACATGAAAACAGTATGTTTGTAGCACTCTCTAAAGTGATATAAACGGTTTTGCTAGAATTGAAATAAACCTAAGTATTACTTCGAGAACTTAGAAGCAATTCTAGTCATCATTTTTTCTTCATTAAATCCAATTTTGATGCGTCCTGGGGATGCTGGAAGGAGAAGTCTTCGAATGTTCAAAAATTAAATACAATATTAATATCAACAAAGCTAAATCAGCCTCCTCTTAGGAAGCAAGGCTTCGAGATCTATTTGGTGCCATTAAGCAGAATTCAGAAAACATTTCCTACAAGAATTTTGACATTGCTTTTTGCAATCACTCTTTTTGTTTTCAAAGGTCGTAGAAATACAAATTTGGTTCGGTAATCTTGGTAATTTAAAATGAATTTAAATTCTCTGTCTTCTTCTTCTGTGTTCTTTTTCAGATTGCATATTTATGAGATCTACTTGACCTCTTTTGTTAAATTCTTTGGAAAGTAATGGCTTTGTAACCAATCCTTTCTTCTTAAGTTTCTTCTTTAGCTAACATTGTAAATATAGTTTCAGATATTCATTAATACTACTTCTACTAATAATATTGCAATATGTTGATATTTATTTCCTTTTCCATGCCGAGTGTTCTTTTGTAGCCAATGTCTTGATGTACCTTTTCGAGAATATTATATAATTGTAAGACTGTTACGTAATATTTTATAACCTCTGAGACAACATTCCGCTTATATATTAACTTTTCCATGCTGACTCCAATGCTAACTACCTCAAATCTGTTTATTCTACGATAATCTAATGAAGTTAATTTTTCATTATAATTTTCTTAGAAAGACTGTTTTCACTTCATTTATAATTTCTTTATAATTTTCTTCAGTTATAGGCGAAGTGAAATTATTGTTCGATTTCTCAATGGAATAAATTCAATTTGAATCGAATTAAAGGTGTTGTTAACCTAGAAGTGAAACATAAGATTTCTCAAAATGCAATGACACTTTCTTATAGAATTCAAATTTATTTACGGATGATTATACTGCGTCTCTCATGATTATTAAACTTATAGTTAACACACAACACAGGCACTATTGTTGCTTATTACATTTCAGTTAAAAATGGCAAGCTGAGACTTGCACAAGATGATGGCGATCGGAAATGATACAACATATCGGGAACTGCACATTATTCAAATTCGACATTTGAGTAAGTACGAATTGCTCAGTTCACGAAATGTGTAATTCAACTTACGCATATGCCGAAATAAAACATATTTCCGGCAACTGATCACTGCACTTTGCTCATATCGCGAAATGAGTATTTATTTCGGCAAATGAGCGAATTCGACGTCCGAGCTCAACATATATAATAATAATAATAATAATAATAAATGAATTTATTGGCATAATAATACGTACATAGTTTATAATAATAATAATACCAAAAAGACCATATCACCTAGCCGTTACATAAAAGTATGTGTTCGGTGTTCTACCTATAGCCTCATAATACAATATAGAGAAAAAATAAATAAAAGGAAAAATGAAAGAGAAAGAAAAAAAAATTAAAACTATAATTATAATTAAAATTAGGATGAGAAAACAAGGATACAAACTCAAATAAGAAATACCTAATTAATAGAGAGTATAAATGCCACTTCCTGCTAATAAAACTGCTACAATCTGTTATAGTTCTGAATAGCAGGAAATAATAATTGGAAACACAACATCAAGATTTGGGAAATCCGCAAGGTAGACTGCTACATCTATTGAGTCTCCAGCAACATTTCTTTAAGGCCCGCTCTCAGTGATGTCAGAGGATATGTATCACCAAATGTGGGTATTATAAGTCGGTTCAGTGTAATAGCCGAATTATATGAGAAACTACGCTTAAAAAACTCATGGCCGTGTCTTGGGATAGTTAAAAGATTCCTATGGCGTGTAGGGATAATATGTTGCTCAAAGCGGTAACAGAATTTTCTATACAGATATGAAGGCTGTTTATATTTATTTATTTTCCACCAGAAAATTGCGAAATGGAGATGCTGTCTATTTGCCATGTTAAGAATTTTATTCCTTCGCAGAGATTGGGATGTCCCGACACGTCGCGGAATATTGAAAATAAGGCGAACACAGCAGTTTTGTAAACGTTGAATTCTATTAAGGTCTCTCTGTGAGAAGCAATGAGAGTAGAGAACGTCGCTGTAATTAAAATGACATAAAGCAAGGGATTCGCATAGCAATAATTTAGTACCATGATCAAACAGGTGTCTGTTAATATATATAGCTTTAAGCATGGAAAATGCTCTTTTAATAAGAGTCGTGGTATTGTAATTGAAGCGCAATTCTGCATCTATGTAAACACCTAGATTCTTTACAATATTAGAAAAGGGAATTTGCTGAGAATTAATGCAGATCTTGACCATTGGTTGGACTTGCGCCCGAACTTTTTTAGGTCCAAAGAGGATTAATTGAGTTTTAGCAGGGTTGATGTTCAGACAGTGTAAAGCCGAACATTTCTGCAAACTGTTTAAACGTTTTTTAATTAACGTTTTTTTCGGCAATATTCCACTCAGACGGAAGGAACGACGTATACAGTTGCGTGTCGTCAGCATATTGATGATATCGGCAAGTCCTAAGAATATCAGGCAATTTTGAAGTATAAATGGAAAATAACAATGGGCTAAGTATAGCGCCTTGAGGAGCACACTGCGTAACACGTAAGACGTTGGATATTTTGTTATTACTACTAACACGCTGCGTTCTATCGCTCAGGTATGAGGCCATCAACCCAGATGCAGCATCACTCATTCCAATCGACTCCAAAATATGTACTAAAATTTTATGGTTGATCGTGTCGAAAGCTTTACTAAAATCCAATAGTATCAATAAAGTTAATTTTCCTTCATCAGAAGCAGATAAAATATCGTCCACAATAGTTGTTAATGCACTAGCACAGCTATGGTGACTACGGAAACCTGATTGAAATGCTGGTAAAATATTAGCTGTATTGACGTAATCGCGCAGTTGAGATTCTAGAATCCCTTCAAAAACTTTTCCCATTGATGGTATAATGCTTATGGGGCGTAGGTCCTTCAACATTTCTGGCCGAGGTATCTTAGGAATGGGAGTGATTAGTGCAGACTTCCAGACTGAAGGGTACACAGAATTTTCGATACAGTAGCTAAATATATGTTGAACGTGGTCACTTAGTAGAGGGATGCAGAGATGTAAAACATTAAGATTTATACCATCCACACCAGTGGCATTACTTTTTAGAGTTTTCAAACTCTTAATAACGTCAGACGCAGATACAGCTTTGAAAGAGAATCGAGAAATAGAGTTGTTTCTATACATGTCAGCTATAACCGCGTAATCTGTGGCCTGAGGTGGTTGGGAGTTGGAAAAAAAGTATTTAATGTATTCACGTCAAAATGTTCGGGTATTATGCTAGACTTGTTATTACTTAGATTGAGATTCTTGATTTCGCGCCATAAGTATTTCCTATTACTGCGGTGAAGCCTACATTGAAATTGAAAATATGCTATCTTTTCTCTCTTGATAGCTCGACTAGTCTCGTTTCTCAGGCTCTTATAGAAAGCGAAGTGAGCGGGGTTTTGTGATTTGCGATAACACCTAAAGGCATTGTCTCTAGCACGCATCATTAATTTAATATTATATGTTAACCACGGTGCGGGTGGTTTTGAGGTTTTAATAATTTTAGTAGGTGCATATTGCTTAAGTACTTGTATAAGATTATTGTTGAGAAATCCTACTTTTAAGTCAACGTCGTGTAAGTCATATATGAGGTGCCATGGAACTGTGCGGAGATATACGCCCACAATTCGAGCTTACCCAAGAATAAAATATAGAAATAACTTACTGTTTTAACCACTCACGTACAACAAAACAATACCACTGACAACCACCGATGAAATGAACAAACTAATGGACTCTTTCCGCCCTCTTACAAATAGATACAAAACTACAGCGCTGGCCCATCTAACCCGGTGGTCCATCTACATATGTATACCGGAATTACGCTATCATACAAAAAAGAAAGATACTTGTTCTCTGCGTCAATTCTAAACGTGCAACATCAACTGCAATTCAAAGTTATCTATCTATTAGAAAGCGGAGTGATATCTTGTACTCAAGGGTGTCACCTCCGCTTAGTCTTAACTCGGGCGTGCCGCAGGGCTCAATTTTGGCTCCGCTATTGTTTTCAATTTACACGTCTAAGTTTATTGAGCACATCAAGGTATGCCGTATACACATTTATGCTGCCGACACACAGCTGTATCTTTCTTTCGAGACTTTAGCTTTGGATGCTATAAACGCTGATTTGAATTCTCTTAATAATATCTCTACTAATGTTGACTTACGATTAAATCCAACTAAATCTATGGTATTACTTTTTGGAAAGTCTAAAATTTGTAAAGCCTGCAAACGGTATTTAAGGTAGTAGTTGCTGGTATACAGTTACCAGTTGTTGACGATGCAAGGAATTTAGGTTTATGTATGGATAACTTATTTAGATTTCATCGTCAAATTATAAATAATTTTAAATCAGCATATATGAATTTAAGAAAGCTTTATGCACATAGAACTTCCTTGCCACTAAATGTTAAAATAAAGTTGTGGGAGGCGTTCGTGTTGTCTCAATTTACTACTTATTGATCTTCCATTTATCACTCTGCTATTGATAATGTTACTAGTGGTCGTGTTCAGAGGTTACAAAACTCATGTCTATGATTTATTTTTGGAATCAGGAAATACGAACATATCTCTCATAAATTAAGAGATGTTGGCTGGTTAAATATGAAATACAGAAGAGAATTGAAAATGTTGACTCTCTTCCATAAGGTTGTGATAAACAAGTCGCCGCCGTATTTGTACTTAAGAATTAGGTTTAGATCTGATGTACCACATAGCGTTACTACGAGATTTAGAGGCTTCATATGCATTAACAGGCATTTTTATGGTAATAATCTTAGACCCGGCATTGAGCCTTTTAAATTTCAGCATATAACTGAGCAGGTCGTTGCAGTGCAATGCTTTGGGTTACAAGAATTAAACAACTGCCTTAGGTCTCTATCAAATGACATTCAGGCCTTTTCTGACGTTTCTATGAGACATGGTCTTCGTTTGAACTAAAGAAAGTCATGTTATATGATATTTGGGGATATGTACAAAGAATAGGCTACAGGCTGCTAATATTATCAGGTTGAGTGTTAATAATGTTGAGTCTGGAGTAAGAACATTGTGTGAAAAATTTGAGAATTTTTATTGATGATAAAAATGCAACTCAAAACATTAGAAAGGCTTTCTGCAACTTAAAACTTTTATACCCACATAAGCGCACATTGAGCATTTCAGCCAAACGTACTATGTGCGATCATCTTGTCTTATCTCATTTCAAGTACTGTGATGTTGTGTATGGTCATTGCTTGAATAGTGTTGATATTAGACGAATTCAGGTTCTTCAGAACTCGTGTATAAGATACATTTGTGGTATTCGGAGGAGGACTAGGATTTCATATAAACTGAAAGAACTGGTTGGTTGAATATGGTTCGGCGAAGACAACTGCACTTTGCTTGTTTTACATTCAAAATATTAAGATTTAGCACTCCCCCGTACTTGCGCAACAAAGTAAGGTTTAGAACGAATGTTCATAGCATCAATATTCGTAGAAAACATTTAATTGACACACCATACCACCGCACACATCAGTTCAGCAAAAGCTTTTCGTATAACGTAGCGTGAACCGTTAATACCTTGCCAATAACTCTGGACTTTGTTCTGGAATCTGGAATTGTTTCGTTCATTCCGAAATAAACTTTTTCGGCATTGTTATAATGAGCAATCAAATGAGTAAGAGCTGAATTGTACTTAGCAACTGTAGCAACTTCCTTCTCTTTTTTCTCTATTATATTAGTGGTAATTTAATGTTGATTGGACAAAATTGTAAACATATGTTGGGGGGGAATATGTTTAAATTCTTAACTTTAGTTATTACATAGGGTTAAGCAACAATTGTATGTGCACATGTATTAGTGCTACGGAGTCAGTTAGAGCAGTAATATTACTGAAACTCGCCCTGAGATTTGCGGGTTGTTATAATTTTTTTTTTGCTGTATATTTTCTTTTTGTTGCTATTATTTTGTTAAATTATGTAACATACTCGCAATAAAAGACATAATAATGTGATCTCAAAAATTTACCGGCAGTAGTAATATTGGATTGTATCAGTAGTTTCAGTAAATTTAAAATTTAATACATTCGAATTCAGTAATATCTCAACCAAAGTGATGTTATGTACATATGTAGTTGATGCGCATTTTAATTTGATTGAGCGCAATTGTCAGTATGTAAATCAAAACTTTATTACAGCAACAACAACTACAGTTTTCAAAATAAAATTAAATAGAGATTACCTCATAAAATATTTAAAAAGGACATCACATTACAATGATTGTTACACCATTATTATTCGCATAATAAAACGTTAATTTCCATCGAATACGATAACAGAATTACAAAATAATTACTGCACCATACACGCCTGAATAAAAAAATAATCCGGCTTCAATGCACTCGATATAACGATTGCATATTATGTAGGATTTATTTATATGTAGATTTGGCGCACGCTACGGTCTCGTAATTCGAGACTATATTAGCGCTCAACAGTAATAACGATTTAATAAATAATAATTAATCGTCACACAACGAGATCCCCCTTTGAAAATGGTTTATTACGTTTCATCAGGCCGTACAAAGTGGTCGCACGGTTTCATTGTATCGTAGGAACTCTTTAATGTTAAACCGATGGGGCTGGTTACAAAGACATTCGGTACAAAGGGTTCTTGTATGTGCATAATCAAGATGGCACTGCGGTCATGTCACAGCAGACATATCATATTGTGTAATTCTGATTTATTATTAACGATGTTGTTCGTTTTAGGACGACGCACAGTTGTTTTAAGATTAATATTCATTAGAAATTGCCGTGCAGGCGTATTAGAGAGCGAATTCTGTATAATAAAATAATTAGATTTAACAAAGGAATGAGCAAGCCCAAAAATGAACCAATTTAAGGCATGAGCCTGACGAAGGTAAAAGACTGGTGAGGATCTATCAAGGCTCCAAAATCGTTTTTAGAATCCAGGAAAACATTTTGGAACAACACTCTAAATCCTTGAAGGGAAAACTGGATGAATTTTGAAAGATTCGAGATTAGCTAAATTCTGAAAAGTCTTCCAGCACAGCTATAGGAAGGAAGGAGCGTTGGTCCACTAGTATCCAGACTGCATGCCTGAACCTACAGAACTAAAAAAACATTTTGTTTCATCGAAAAAATCCTGGAACTGCTGGTTAATGCTTCGAGTCCTAATTCTTTCTGAAAATTTCTACCTCTAAACTAAAGATGCCTTTAATTCTAGCCATGCAAGTCTTGTGGATCGGCTCCAATTAGCAGAAATCTTTTGCCCGTTCAGAAAAAGAATTTATATCATCTTTGCAGTACTTTAGTTCCATGAACCCACCCAACAGCTTCATCCAACGGAAGCCAACAGCTGGCAGCTGTAAATGAGCAAAAATTTTCTAATCTATTTTTAAATCTAGGCCTACGAACAATAATTCCTCACTAAAACTGCTTGGGTTGAACCGCAACCACTGGAACACTCACTTTAAAGTGGAACACTGCAAAATAAGCTTGCTGAACTCCTACTTACACTAGTATGTGCTGTGCATGAGCAATCTGACACGGGATAATTAGTGGATGAGGTGGTCTAAAGACCCACAAATACAATGCGACGAAAAAGAGAAGACCTATGTGGTTAGAGGAGTGGAAACGTATGCCAGCTTCGAAATATTTATAGTCAGATAACCATAGGAGTAAGAACCATTCAAAAAGTGTAAGAAAACTAATTTGATCTCAAGATCACCATAAGAAATTGCATCTATACAGACATAAAGCAACACCCTCCATATGGACGTTATTCTCGAGGAAGAACCCTATTCCTTTGTATCTATTGAAGACCAAGTCAGACAAGAAGTGATTGGCCTCAAGTTGCTTAATCTACGAATGAATGTTATGTATCCTTGAATGACTTTCAAATGAACTTGAACACTATTTTGGGCACTTTTATAAGCATGTTCGGGAGAAGATTTTCATGAAGAAACCATGACTATGCTGGAGCCAAAAAAAACAAACAGTTGATCAATATACAATGGTAGCCAAGTCACTAATAAAATATCAGAAAATGATACCTATGTAGTAATTACACCTTGTGGAGGATGCGGCACTGTATGCGGCTGGTCAAAGATGTAGACCAGTCGATAGATCCTTTTGACGTCAATAGCTACAGAAAAGGAAGGACCATTAAATACTTTACTAGCAGGGTTTAGTAGATAGAGCCGAATGTTTGGGAGAAGGCACCATAATAAGACTTTGGCAATTAATTCCAATCATGCTGTTCGAGTTGCTTTTGCTATGTTTGGAACAATTGATGGTCACAGCTTCGGAGTATTGGACGACACATTTATAGTATATCTTGCTGATATGATGATGGTTTGAATGACCACCTCTTTGGGGAGCCAACGCCAAACCAACCAAACCATCTAGAATTTGTGATTTCTGAAAAAGTTTTTCTGTTCTAACTGATGCTTCTTCTAATTGTCAACATCTACTGAGAGTCGATTTGTTCAGTTTGTCCAAAACATTGCAGAATTCCACTACAGTACATCCCTGAGCTGATACGTCTATATCTACGCTCAGTATCAATCACATCAATATATTCCCAGGCAAGTGTATAAAAATTTCATATCAGAAGAAGGAAATAATGGAAGGAATGACCTACTGAAAGAAGACAAAACGCAATAACTTTGCAGAATGAAAACATCAATGACATGACTTCTAAAAAAATGGGTGCTGACTCTGTTGGTTGATCTTATTCAGTAATATCAATTATCTGAAGAGAATTCTACAGCAGCCAGTTCTGTCAGGTGTTGGAACGCTTAGCTTACAAATTTTTGGCTATTATTGGACCAGGTTAGGCCTCAAAGAAGCAACATATCAAGAGTTTAAACTTAAGCTTAAGAGGGCTTTCTGGGCACACAGAAAATCAAAAGTGGCACTGGTAAAATCTTATATGAAAAGGCCAATTTTGTGATCATGCTGCTACCAAGATATATGGCATATGACTGCTTAGGCTTTAATGACCTTTGCAACAATCACTAATACCTTCTTCTGAAAATTTTTCTGTTAGAACTTGAGTTCAACGTTTCGCAAATAGATCTTCAGGATAACGTTAAATTGACATGGTTACATTGACGTGGTAATTCCGAAACGCACTTGTATCCTCTGGTTATTCATAAATCTTCCAATTCTCTTGGTGACGTCAACTAGCTTTTCTTCCTACGATCTCTTCACTGCAACGTCCAAGAAATGTAAATGGAAATCTCGTTACTCCTTCTCTATAGGAAAACTGACGACTTCCATAAAGAAGTTGGCTATTACAGATAATGAAGAACTCCTCTTTGTTTTCCCCCATTGCTGGTACATATATGGAAGCTAATGGATGCCAATTTCCACAGTGTAAAGGGCCCCAGTGCAACTGATAAGGTACACCCTCTATGGTATCAGCAAAGACCTGTCTGCTCTTTCCTTTGGGAGAAAGATAAAGCCTGTACTCAGAGATAAATATGAAGTGTGAAGCTTATTAGCATCAAAATATTCCAGAAAGTTGGCTAACATTCCAAAGCCATGCTTGCCAAAGTTTGGAGCCATGATTGTGTTGACATACTGGAAGAAACCTTAATGATGGTATCCCTCTTGCGCTTTTCGCTACCAACTGGAGGTTGTGTTTTGGATAAAGATGCTACGACACAAATTTGCAGCTCGAGCATATTTTGAACTCATTCCTCCTGAGTAAAATTCTCCATTATCTTCGCCATATTTGTCAGAGTGTTGGCCCACAATTTTGTCGGCAAATCAACAAAACAAACGCCCTCAGTACTAAACGGGTCACGTTTCAATCTAGCTTTCATTACAAACTTAAAATGAAGATCCAAGTTAATCAAACAGGTGCCCGAATTGGATACAGAAATCAGATTACCCTCTAACGACTTTATCGTTTTACAGTTGACAGTAAAACACTCAATATGGACGTAA
>SMLS01034356.1:0-11137 GCA_004785975.1 Popillia japonica | reverse complement strand
AAAAGGAATTGCAGTTGACTCAGAGAAAGTGGATGCTGTGGAGAAATGGCCTATACCCAAGGACAAACACGAGTTGAGAAGTTTTCTAGGACTGTGCACGTACTATAGAAAATAGACCATTTAGTTGGAATCCTGAATGCCAATCATCTTTCGACCTTATGAAGGCAACTTTGGTAAACGCACCCATTTTGAGCTACCCTTTGCCCAATGGAAAATTTATTCTGGACACGGATGCCAGTAATGTTGGAATAGGAGGAGTACTATCCCAGACAGAGGAAGGACAAGAAAAGGTCATCGGGTACTTCAGCAAAACGCTGTCTAAACCAGAACGAAACTATTGCGTAACACGTCGTGAATTACTGGCAGTAGTCAAGTCAGTCGAGCACTTCTATAAATACTTGTATGGCAGGAAATTTGTTATCCGAACTGACCATGCTGCGTTAAAATGGCTCTTGAACTTCAAGAATCCTGAGGGCCAGATAGCTAGATGGATTGAAAGACTACAGGAATATGACTTCGACATTGAACACAGAGCCGGACTGAAACATTGTAACGCTGATGCCCTTTCGAGAAGGCCATGCTCAGAAAACTGCAAGCATTGTGACAAGGTAGAGGATAAAACGGCCAAAACACTCAGAACTACCGTTGTTGACGACCACTGGCAACCTGACAACCTACGAGCGGCACAGAAAGCAGACCAAAGCCTAGGAACTCTGTGGGAATGGAAGCAGACTGGACAAAGACCGTCCTGGCAAGAAGTGGCTCTTCGTTCACCAGAATTGAAGTCGTATTGGGCACAATGGGATTCCTTGATAGTAGAGGACGGGTTCCTCAAACGGATATGGGAAAACGCGGATGGAACACAGCGAAAAGCACAAATGGTAATACCTAGGGAGAAGGTACCAGGGGTATTGCGAGAACTCCATGATGGTTCTTTCGGGGGGTCATTTCGGTGTGCACAAAACATTGGAGAAAGTGCGCCAGAGATTCTATTGGGTGAATTACGCACGAGATGTAAAAGAATGGTGCCGGAAGTGTATCACCTGTTCCGCCAGCAATGGGCCCCAGAAACGCCGACGCGCCCCAATGCGTCAATACAATGTTGGAAGTCCGTTTGAAAGAATTGCCATCGACGTCGCAGGGCCCTTCCCAGAGACTGGGCATGGAAATAAATACATAGTAGTGGTAATGGACTACTTTACGAAGTGGGTTGAAGCCTATGCTCTACCAAATCAAGAGGCTGCCACCATCGCAGACGTTATGGTGAAGGAGTTTGTGAGTCGCTTCGGGGTTCCTTTGGAACTACATTCGGATCAAGGACGCAACTTTGAGTCGGAATTGTTCCAGAATCTGTGCGAGCTTCTGGGAATTCGGAAAACGAGGACCACCCCGTTACATCCACAATCTGATGGGATGGTGGAACGAATGAATAAGACAATGATCAAGCATCTGTCTAAAGTGGTCTCCGGTCACCAACGAGACTGGGATGAACACCTACCCTTATTCCTCATGGCGTATCGAGCGTCTGTCAATGGATCGACTAGTCAGTCCCCGGCCAATGTACTTTTCGGAAGAGAACTAAGGCTGCCATGTGACCTGAAGTTTGGTTGTAAACCAGGCGAAGATTTGGCGGGAGAAGACTATGTTAGTAGACTTCGGCGGAGACTGGACGATATTCACGAACAAGTACGCCGAAATATTCAAGATGCCAGCGACCGAATGAAAGAAAGCTACGACAT
Source organism: Popillia japonica (assembly GCA_004785975.1). NCBI lineage: Eukaryota > Metazoa > Arthropoda > Insecta > Coleoptera > Scarabaeidae > Popillia > Popillia japonica. The sequence continues at coordinate 9,398 of SMLS01034356.1, read as the reverse complement.
TAATACAGATAGGAGTGGTTATCAGATAGGAGATTTGGTATGGTTATATAACCCGCAACGCCGACGCGGCCTATCTCCAAAGCTACAGAAGGACTGGGAGGGACCATACCAAATCATAAAGCGCATAAACGATGTAATTTACCGCATTCGACGAACTGCGCAAAGTAAACCCAAGGTAGTGCACAGTAACAGGCTGGCCCGATATTCAGGAGCTAATAACGAGGAAGAAGTATGTCAGATGTTTCGTCAACTCTCAGAACCAACCTATGAAGACTTTATGGAAGAATATTCTGGTTCAAGAAAAGCTCGATTCGAGTCACTACCGAGAAACAACAGGACCTATTCACGGTACCAGCAGATTACGCACTAGCACATAGTGTGGCCCAAGATTTGCGGATGACCAGAGGAATTGCCGAAGAATTCAAAAGGAGATATGGTAAAGTGAGAGAACTTCGCCAACAAAAACCTATCATCGGGAAGGCGTTGCACTGCAAGAACCATGACCAAAGCATCTTTTATCTGGTGACTAAAGAACTATCCAGCCAGAAGTCAACTTATAAGGCTTTGTGGGAATCGCTGGTAGACCTGCGAGCACAAATCCCGGGACAAGACATTTCAAAACTGGCAATACCAAAGTTGGGCTGTGGCCTGGATCGTCTGAGTTGGAGAATCGTAAAAAGCATGGTAGAAGTGTTGTTCCAGCATACTGGTGTCGAGATTATGGTCTGCAGCTACCAGTCTGAGCCCCGTAAACAAAGCAAGACGGTGGACTGTTTTTTTTATTCTACCTCCGTATGTGACCGAGGTTCCAGCTGCCGATTTCGCCATCGCCTTCTGGAAACTGAGAATGAATGTTTCGGGACGAAACCAGTCCTAAGGAGGGGGCAATGTGATGAGTCCGTAACCAGGGATATAGATCAGCCCGGCTAGATAGAGGCAAGACGGGGAACGAGGCAGGCTTTGGCGACACGGATGGGCGACGTCAAAAATAGAATCGACATAAATCATAATATAAATATTCTGTATACCTATAGTTAATCATTATCAGTTAACTCGTGTTTTAGTTTATTAATGTTAAGCGTTTATTAAAATTAATATACATTGTTTGAACCGTTTCAATTCGTTGCTTTTGAACCCGATAACATCACAGTATTTAGTATGCCTAAAACCAGTTACGTCAGTTGCTCAATATGACCTCCATTTTGTTGTAAGATTACCAATCTTACCTCCAAATTGTACACAGTACTTGGTAACATTTCTGGTTCAATTGCACTCATGTGCTCCGTAATATTGTCTCTTAGTTCTTGTAGCCTTGTTGGTCGTTTTCTAAACACTAAACTTAACATTTGTAGCTATCGCTCATTGTTTGCAGTTACAGATACGGCTTCACCATTCTGCATTTCCTCTTAGAAATACGGATTAATGATAAAATCACCTGTGAAACCGTCCCAAACAGTGATTTTCTTGTCGTGAAGACTTTCTCGAAGGATTTCTTGTGGATTTTCTGCGGACCAGATTCTACAACTTTGAATATTGACTCTACCATACAGAGTATGTGCTCATACTTCTATAAAATACGGGATAATCATTTGAGTTCAATTTCCATCTAACCCAATACTCGCAAAGAAAAATCGTACCTATTATCCAAATCTGCCACCTTTAACTCAAATAGTATTTTCAGTTTATATGGATACGTTTATTTATTTCCCATAGATGCAGTAAATTCGCATTCCTTAGACATTTTCATTGTACATTTCGTTTCTTTTTTGTTATTAAGTTAATTATTTAAAAATATAATAATTTAGAATATATCCCTCACTTTATCATAAAGCTAGTTTGATGCTTTTGCAAAACATAAGTATTTCAAACAAATACAAGCGGCAATATGCGTTGAAATTTTGAATTTAATCAATTCCCTTTACCACTATGCAATATCAAGCCGGAACATTTAATTTATTGTGCATAACGAATCATGCATCATAAGGTACAGATACTATATATGTGTAATTTATGCACGTCTAGTAAAATAAATCAAGAATAGCAATCGAACTTGCGCCTAAGAAAATGCGTACCGAGTCGACTATTAAGTTTCCTAATCTACCAAAAGGCAACTCACTACTAGTGAGCATTTCGAAAGTGATAAGGATCCATCTGATTTTCCAAATATGACTTATATAGTTATGGATCAATAAATGAGGTTTATCAAATAGCTTGCAGGTATGAAATAATAAAAGGCTGGTTTGGCACACAATATTTAATTCCAATTGGTGCATAATTCGTAACATTTGGTGACGTCAACCAAACCAAATACTTATTAGTTAGAGAAGCAGTTATGTTAACAAATGGGAGCCAAGATTATGTCAAATGTTAGTGCAAACCAAGAAAACCATAGTGCAAAAGTGGTAGATGTGTTTGTAAAAAAAGGAAAATCTTATGCAACAGCCATTGCCACCTACCATTCACTATGTGTTAATAAGTAAAGAAAGTTTTTCCAGTTTTTTGCATTTTTCGTTTATATACTTTCAATGGTTATTTTGGTTTTGTCCAAGTAGAATTATTGTATATATCATTGTATGGAAATGTACTTTTTAAAGTAAATACATATATATATGTATGTATATACCTCCGGTAAATTTTCATTAGTAGTCGAAAACGATTTTGCATTTCACGTAACGTCCAAAAATATAAGACATCTAGAGGAATATTGTACAATTACATAAAGTATCATCGTTTCATGAAATGTTTAGACAGTCCCTGAAATGACCAGTTACGCTAGCAGACTGCGACATACGTATATAAGAAATAAGACCAGAATTGACTCAACCATGAATAGTACGTTTTTTAATCTGCGAATGTTGCCGATATATGTATAATTTATAGAGCTTTGATGAATTTACAACTTGGAGCAAAAGACGCAATAACAATTTTGAGAAAGTTGGAATTTTGGTGGAGACCTAATGCAAATACCAAATTTTCAAAAGATATCTACAATTTAAAATAAGAACATTGTACCGCTGTGACTGTGATTTTACATATATTAAAAATTTATTGATACAAAATAACAAGAATGATATGATTTTACAAAAAATCTATTTAGAGTACCTAATCTAATCTAGTATAGTTTCAACATTTGTACACATTTTGTACTCGTTTAAAACAAGATGCTGTACCTTACGCTTTTCTTCATTTCATAAATTATATACATACACCGCGGAATTCTAATAATTTAAAACAATTATAATCCACTTATTTAGAAACACAATATCGGTAAGTTATATTTTCTTATGTTATCTACAATATTGGTAGGCAATTGCAAATATAAGGTATGGCTATACAGGGTGTCCCAGCAGTAAAAAGACCGAGTAGTAAATATGTAATGTCCGAACAGGATTACACATAAATATACCACAATAACGAAGAAATGAAAAATTTATAAATTTATTAATTTTTGTAGGTAATTTTTATATCAAAAAATTATATTACGGACCTGACTGAATGTATGTTTATATTCGTCGAGACACTAAAGAATGCAGTGCAAACAATTTATAATCCTATGTATGTAGGTACGTATTCGCAAACCAACAACCAAACTATTCATAAAGCGCTTCGCCAACTGTAGTAGCTCAAGTAATATCAATAACGCACCTAGATGGTCGACTGCTTCCTACAAGGCTGACTAACTTTTTCGGTGGTAGTGAAAGAACAGAAATTTGTAGTTTATAATTGCTGATTCTGATAATTATGGCCTTTTTACAGTAAATATCAAACTATTTACTTATTTTTTATCTAGCGTTTTTAAAAATTAAACAAAATTTATCTCGTAATTAATTTTAATAGCAGCTGGAGAAAAAACAATTAATGATTTGATCTTTATTATGGAGTGTTGTTAGTAGTTAGTTTTTAGTAACTTCGTATAGAGACGTGCATTTTTCTTGAACGATGTACGATCCAACAGCTTGCAACAGACTGAATACCTGTATATCTATCGTACATACGTCGCACGGCTGATTCGAAATGATACATGCTTGGATGCAGTCTTCGTTCGCTTAGTACCGCGTTCGTCCAGCCCCGGCGTAAGGTCAATTGAATCCTTTTTTTTCTGCAGTTTGTCTACGAATAGAGACTTAGCATTCCAGCTTGCGATTGCTGCTACTCCGTCTTTTTATTGCTGGGACACTCTGTACATGTACGATAGCTACTACTGGAACCTATATAATATACCATATGTTTATGGAGCCTATTTAAGTTGATGTCAGTGTATAACAAGACGGGGAAAAACGAAATTACCACTTTCAATTTAGTGTTCTTTTTAAATTAGTAGAATTATGTGTATACCCAGTTAGAAGTATTTACATACACTTTGCATAATAGTAGAACATATTGAGAGAATTAGAATTATAAAAATAGTTCGAAAAAATCTGTTAAAAGCAAACTAATGAAAGACCATGTACACTGATGGAAAGTAAAGATTGGACACTTTCAATACGTTGTTATATGGAAACTGTCCAATCTCTACTTTCCATGAGTGTACATACATATATACATATGTATTTCCACTTACTGGCAATACTAGAATGATAGTTTCTTAAAGCCCAATTCACACATATAGGGTCGTGCATAGACCGTGCGCGGACCGTGTCGTGTTATTCTAAATCGCAAAAACGACTTTTCCATATAAATTATATGAAGGCGACCGCTTCTAATTCACACCTATGGGACTGCACCGACTAGACTGCGACCGTGTCGTCTTCATATAATTTATATGGAAAAGTCGTTTTTGCGATTTAGAATAACACGACACCGTCCGCGCACGGTCTATGCACGACCCTATATGTGTGAATTGGGCTTAATGCAATACATTTCATTATTAATATGCATACATTGCAGTACGTTGTAACTTGTTAAAATATTCATTAAATCAATAGACGTACTATATGTAATAATAAATAATTTTAAAATGTGAAAAGTGATTTACGAGAAATATATCACATATATGTCTATCTACCTTTAGGTAAACTTTGTTTGTGAATACGTGCAAGTGAACAATGGGATTATATCGGAATAATTAGATGTGAAACCCGCTGAGAATTCGATCTCCTAACCTAAATTCAATACACGGCTATCGTTATGGAATACAATAACGATTGTAATATCTACATTATATGATGATGGAAGGTGTAGAAAACTATCGGTCAGATACATATGTAAGTATAGATAAACGAGTTACTATCAATGTCGATCTTGGAGGCTGTATTGTGACGGCATTGAGTATAGATGAATGATGCAATTACGTATGCAACTTTATATAATGGATATATTTTGTTTGTCATTATCATTATGCCCATTCATGCAGTATAAATTTAGTAATTGGTGAGCATTCAATGAGGCAATGTCAGTACGATTAGCTATAATATAGAGGTTGATATGATATGGTTTGTCGATAAAATTCTGAGAATGATCTGACATCGGTATTTAAAATTTGATACAAATTCGCTCACGTGCTCATAGATACTATTAAACTTTGCTTTAGATTGAGTGAAGCGACGACAAAAACCCATAAAATGTTGCTCTAAATTTACGGAAACGATGATGTCTGTGCAATTCGTTTGCATGCATTCGCGTCAAGGTGAATTCGTTGTAAAGATCAAGCACATTATATATTTGGATAAAGAGGGAATGGTTAATAGAAAATTGGTTGTTATAGATGAAAGAATACTTGAAGGTTCTCAAACGTTTTTATCTGGCGGCTGGACCTTCCTCCTTATTCTTAGAATCTTGCTCCTGCCACCTTTCTTGGGTTCCCTTATCTTAAAACGATCTTCAAAAGATAGCTATTTAACTGTTCTAAAAACAGTTCCAAGAAAACAGTTTTCGAATAGTTTGCAGAAGTTACAACAACGATGTCAAAACTTCATAATAAAACCCCGCATTTAATATGTCTCACGAATTTTATGTAGTCTCCTTAAAATACTTTTACGTTGATGCCAATATGAGTACAAGAATCTTAGAAACAAAAATTTCTGTGAATCTCGACTTATTTTTTTTATGTGCCACCCGGAAAAATTAATTAACTTAAATAATAACTTCAGTAATAATTTGATGTATTTATATTGTATTGTACATATGTACATATTAAATTGAATATTTTTATATTTCTTTTTATAATTTCTATATTGCCGAGGAATTTGAAAAGATTGGAACTTTTAAAACAAAATAAACTGACAATTATTATTGTTTATCATACTGTTTTAAATGGGTTAATGGCACAAATCATCCCTATTTATTTATATACTTAAATTTGTACTGAATGTGTCACTTTATTATAAACATCACCTACAGATTTTTATTTCAGGTGCTTATAAATAATCTAATATGATTATATAATATGAAAGCTACTCCTTATTTAAAAGGGAATGTTTAAGGAATTTGCATAAACATCAAAGCCACGAAGAATGAAGAAAGAAATGTGAAGTGAAAGATAATAAGTGTACATATGTAACTAGTTTAATATTTAGAATCAAATACAAAATGAAGGACTGCTGTAACGAAGACCAAATTTAAACGTGAAGTCTTATAAGTCTAATGTGTTCTAATAAAAAATATAATTGCTCCAGGTGAATACATTCGTAAAATATAATTGAAAGTAATAGTTATCGACTAGATATACATATTAGACGAAAATAAAATACAAAATTTAAAATTAAATTAAACTCGAGTAAGTGTACATAATCCTCTTTATGATGTAACAAGGAATAAAAAAGCTCTGCGCTCCTTTCAAATTGGAGCAATAAATTACAGTTATATACGTTGTCATGCTTGAACTCAATTGTATGTATACCTCAATGTAAGTGTACAAATACACACGTACAAGAAGAGAACGTACTATAGACCGACTATACAGAATATATTCAATGATCCATCGAGCAAGTCGATATATTTTTATTTAGAATCGGTCTTCCGCCTACAGTTACATGCGAGAAAATCTCGACTGATTTATGAACTTGACCGAATGCATTGGTAGAGCTCTGTTAACGCATGTAAAGACATATCTATAAAATAATGGGTAACATAAAAGATGTGTAATAGTAGTCTAAATAGTTTATGGTTTCGTCGTTAACGTGCAAGAATAAATTGAATTTTATGAAGATAATGGCGAGTTACCGCCATATATTCTGCGTTATGGGTAATTATACTAATCCTTTTTAATAGAATACTGAGACTAGATTAAATGATAATGATGTTACACCACGTATTCCTAGTATGACGGTATTGATCTGGCAAGGTTTGATTATGCTTATGTGATCTAAAAGTATGCCCTGAATACAAACTGAATCGCAGCAACGGTAACTCTTGTAGAATATGAAGATGGCCCCACTAAGTTCTGTTACAACGTAATGGCGCCCATATTTGTGTTCTTCTTCATTTGCAGGTGCAAGGAAATCAAATCTGAATTCAAATGACTCAAATGATAGTCGATGCAACATGCTCTTTCCGACGTTCTTTTGAGATGAACGATAAAGATAAATTTCCGTTCTAAGAAAATATTCAGAAAGAAAAATTAATCTATGTTTCTGCCATTGTATGTACATACAATGAATACGTGCATGCGTGTAAATATGTATGTGCTTCTACAGGTAGCTAGGTTTTCATGCATGGCACCCAACTACTGAATTTGGATTGTTGTGTAGCTGCTCCTCTAGATCACTTGATATTAGACTTTTATATTTGTCTGTTGGGTGTGATTGTAGGCAATTGGCAGAACATTTTACCTCAAAAGCACACTGTGATAATATATTCGAGATACATATTAGTTCTGATTGATGAAGTGTTATATCCAGATGGAGTAATTTGTTCAACTTGATTTTTTTAGCATCAAAATTGAATATATTTAAAGCATGCTATGATAAGTATGTCAACTTTTTCTCATTGATACTTTATCGTGAAAAAAAGTCTCTTATTTTTCTGCGAAGAGATTCATGTTTATGGGAGCTGATTAGTCTTTGTATGTAGTCTTTCTATATTTAGAAAAGTCAGTTATTGCGTGTCCGTCTATCAGTGTTGCGTAACAAAATTCCTAGAGTTCGAAGATTTCAAAATTATCATCGTGTTAGTGACTTTGATAAGGATAGAATTATTGCCTATCGAGATGTTGGTTTGTTCTATCACCAAATTGGCAATCGTATTAATTGTACTGCAATTACGTTAATGCGTCTGTGTCGCCTATGAACATAAGAAGGTAGAGGAACACGAAGAAAACCAACTGGTCAACCAAGGCGTACCTCAGAGCGTCAAGATAGGCGCTTCAGACAAACAGCTCTAAGAGACCGCTTTATTACAAAGCGTCAAATCGCATTTTGTCGATGCCTAGACGTCTACAGGTGTGCAGCTAGCTACGTGGTCACCAACTACATTACTATTTTTTTTCGTGTTACATGTTAATAAAATTTCTTGCAAATGCTGTCGTTTCATTTCTGATTTGAAACTATCACATTGCCAAAAAAATTAAGTTAAACAAATGATTCCTTCTGGGTGTAACACTTTTAATGTCACTGAGTGTATGTTTCTTTTAAAGATATTTAATGCATTAAAAAATCATTAACTGCCTTTTCTCACGAAGTTCTTTGTTCTAGGTGGTTAGTTCGAAAAACACGAGTATTTCAGCCAATGACTTTCATTAATTTTTGTTAATTTGACAAATATATTTTAATAAGTAAATCTAATTTTTTTATGTGTGGTGGGCGCAACTGCAGTAGCTTCCAATCTGTAATTACTGTCATACTACTACTGATGCTCTTGCTGTGTTTTATGTGTGTGTGTACAACATATGTAGGGTTTGTTACTTTATTACCTTGCCGTCAGTAATATTGTGCTGTTAATTGTTTTCAAACAACGAATATAACTAGGTGGGTGACATATCCTAAGTCCACACTGGTCGGAACCATCATTTAAAATCCATATATCTCGTACAACCGCCTACAACTATTGTGACCACAGAATCTGCAAAAGGCTTTTAAGAACGTTTTAGCAATAAATTAATTTCTTTGTTTGAATTACAAGTATTTTCCTCTCTTTAGCAGCCATCAGAACTTAAGTATATTATTAATTTATTCAAATCTAAGAATCTTTAATTCAATTGGTGGAAATAAAAATAAATGGTAAGGAAGGGCATAAAAATTGACATAAACTATTGCACTAAATGGAAATATGTAGAAGTAGACAAATGAATTTTATCAAAGATTCAGCTATAATTAAAATGTATTTATAATGTGGTGGTGATTATATATTATTGTTTCGCATTCTTTCGCTATTCTACAGGAATAACTTGTATTTTAAAAATGCTTTTCTGAACATATACATAGAACACATTGTAAGTGTTAGAAAAAATAAAAAACGCGATT
>SMLS01034342.1:0-12868 GCA_004785975.1 Popillia japonica | reverse complement strand
CACGTTCAAGGTATCTTGAAAACATATGTGCAAAACTTTGTCATACCCAGACCTTACAGAAATCACATAGCCTTCTGTCCCTCCAAAACTAATGCGAAATTTTTAGAGACATTAAACAATATATTTCAAATATTTATTTATTCATAATATAAAATCTATGGACATATTTATTTATATAATTTTTTTATTTTGAAAGTCTTATGCGTCTTTGCTTTGCGTGGCGAAAATAGTCCATTACATATGTTTCAAAATCTCTCTCTGTCATAATTTTCAACATCTTCGTGACTGCACCTATAAATATTTAGTTTGTCATTAAATTCTAATTTAGTTATACTTAACTGTATGTAAATGGCAGTATAAAACGTAATTACATTTTAAAACTTTAATAAGTTTTAAATCTTTAACTTTTATGTTCTGGAAAGTCCAGGAAAAATGCTCTGCAATTCCATAATCAAATACACAATTCAAACATCTGTTTGTGCAATTTCTTTCGGTATATGGTTATATCCTCCAATAAAACTAAGTTTATGCTCCTGAAATATATATATGCTGTTATGTATAGATACTAAAGTTCAATACCTGGACGCTATTACCAGTTGCAGTTGGTCCTCACATATTTTTGCTTCAAGGGCCATCAAGTTATCCACAGACTTACACATCATTGTGTTATGGAACATCTTACATGTGACAGAAATTTTGAAATATGCTTGTACTAGGCCTGGAGAAATAATAATAACTGGACTTTAATTAAAGGCGATATCCATCTTCAGATGTTCTTCCACATAACCTATCATACACGACACATTTTCACAGTATGTAGCTTGTCCACCGGCTTGCCATATCGACATAAATACAGCTATATACTAAAATAAATACAGCTACATACCTACTCCCATTTTAACAGTTGTACAAGGCAAACATGGATTAATTTATTCCTTGGGCATTTCTCTATAATAACACCTAATACCTATACGTTTTATATATAAAATTAAATAACAAACTTACCGTTTTTTTCCCTTTATTCTAGGCAAGTTTTACAATCACCAACAAAAGGTTAACACTGAATATTATAAATATAAATGAACCGTTAGCAATTAAAAACGAAGCAGACTGATAGACTTACAATTAGTACACCATACACATCATAAGCAAAATCACAATCAAATATGGCAGCATCGAGTCGGCGCGAACGGTGCCGTACCTAACATTGCATCTTCCTTTTAAACGTTTTGCAAACATATAAATATTGTTATTATAAATAACATCACAGGACTACATTAATTGCATGTTCACTAAACATCTTGAAAGTTGTTAATGCGATAATAATTAAAACATGTTTATTAAACGTTATTTTAATGTAACTTAAACAAACGTCTGCAGGCAGTGTCTATTTCACGTTTATTCACCATTTATGTGTAGACGTTGCTTTTTTTACATGATTTCAACTTTTTGCGACGTTAATCGAATGTTACATGTTTAGTGGGTAGAAGCTAGCAGCGCAAATTTGTAACACCCTGTAGTATTTCTAAATAATTTAAAAAAATGCGTAGTATAAAACATATACGTACAGGAAATCTCACTTTCCTATCTCTAGTAGTTTTCATGCTAAATTCCGCCGACACACTAATGGCGCACCCGGTATATACAGGGTTATTCACGCTATACGGCACGGAATATTGTGGCGAAAATACGTGACTTTCAAAAAGTTTCATTTTTGGGATATATGCAGGTCTATTACGGGTACTTTTTAAAATTATTATCATATTATACAGGGTGTCCCAAAAGCTCTAAAAGTATCAAAGTTATGTTTTTTTTAATGAAACACTATGAATATTATTGTATTTTTGGATTCTACGATCAAAATAAGTGACTATTTGAATAAGGTTTATAATACCTAAACCTTAAGGTTTTTTCAGTAAATTGAATTTTCTCCAAATTTAACCTTATGTATTTGCAGATTTCAACTACGTAAGAAGTATGTAAGTTATGAAAGCGAAATTTACAACAATGTGTGACAATAGATCATATTTTATATCCCAAATATAATTAACTTGCCATCTTATACAGGGAGTCCAAAAATTAAAACTATATAATCAAGTAAGAACTTTAAGTATCTATAACTTGATTAAATTAAATAGGACGCCATATTTTTTTCCTTGTCAGAAAATGTAGTTTTTAATTGTCTATCGAATGGTATTTATAGCGTTTTTTGTAATTTTACAGAATACGCGAAATAATCGCCTTTTGTATGATTTGATGTTTTTTAAATAATAGTTCTAATGTATCTAGTTGCATGGTATTTATAAATGTCAGATAATTCACTCAATCTGTCAGTTTAGTCTGTAAGGTCTGCTTTTGTTATAGTGGTATTATTTCTTATATTTGTTGAGGTTTAGATTGTACCCTGGATTTCTGGAGGACGTACCGTTAGCAATTAGAGATGTAATGTGGTATATGCACGATGGCGCATCAGCTCACTTTAGTCAAATAGCTTGTGATTTCTTAACACAAGCATGCGGAAATCGCTAGATTGGCCGAGGTGGACCTCACTTATGGCCTGTACGATCTCCGGACTTAAATCCCCTGGATTTTTTTTCTGTGGGGCCATTTGAAAAAATCGAATCATTGCTGGATGCAACTCAATTAAAACCGATCCTGGTGTTTTTGAGAGAGTTCGCCAATCAATGAGGAGAAGATTGGACTCTTGCATCCGAGCTCGAGGTGGTCACTTTGCACAGTTTTTGTAATTTTTGGTTGGTAACATTGTTGGTTTGGTAAAATATTTGTTTTTGCCCTTGAACAAAACCCTTGTTCTTTAAAAAAAAATCTGTAATAAATAGACATGCACTAATTTTTTTTTACTAAAAAACGGTACGTCGTACGATAAAAAGTTCAGAGAGCTTTTTTCTTCGCAATTGAACAAAGAATAAAAACATATTTTTATTTTTAGAGAAATCAGTGGCGTCCTATTTTTTCTTGAAAAATAATCTGTGACGTGCCAATACGCGCGCCACTGGTACGACTAAAACATCGTGTTGTTTTCAAAGTATGTGTCTCCCACAGCTATTAACATGCTTAAATTTCATTATGATATCTCAAGTCGTTTTGGAAAAATCTAATTTTTACTGTTTTTTTTAAATTAAACTTCAACACGCTGTAGATCGGTAACGAAACGTTTACGGACCTACGTTTATTAGGAACTTTTTTGTATAAAATGACCTGGGCAATCACCCCCTCAAAAATGTAGCATCTTTTTACACACCCTGTATATTTGTCTTAACTTTTTTTGATATGTCTTATAGTTTTGGAGATATTAAAGCAAATAGGGAAAGGTAGCGTTGTCTCTTTTTCGCCCCCACCACCGAAAACGGGCGATTTGGCATCTATGAAAGTTGCCGTTGTTCTTACACTGCATCAGTCTACAAGCCCACCAAATTCCATTTAAATCGGTCACCATCACTTGCCTGTGTCTGCTTGTTAGAAATGTTTCAGAATGTCTTATTGCTATCACTTGAGCAAGAGGAAAAGCAACGTATCTATTTCCAACAAGATGGGTGTGCAGTTTATGGCACCAAATTGTTAGAGAATCCCTAAATTTACATTTTCCCGGTAGATGGATTGGACGACATGAACCAATACATTGGCCAGCTCGGTCACCGGACTCATGATACTACTAACTTATAAGAAAAGCCCACGAGGCGGTCGAACGGTCGGACGTCTTGCGCATGTCGTCATTCGGTAACAACAATTCTACTTCTCGGTAGGGAAGAGTAGTGCTTTAGAACGGTTTTTTATTAATATTTACTAGGTATCAATATTATCTATTATAATATTGATATTACAAAACATAAGACATATATGTAATGTAGAATTTAGGGTCAATAATGTGTTGAAAATTTAAGTAGGGACTCGGCTGCAAAAGTAGATACTCGCAAAAAAACCAACCCTACGCGATACCGAAGGGTCGGTGTTTAACAACAAACTTTCGATAATGGTAGACATTATATTTTATTTATTGTTACATTCCTTCCTTCCTTGGCATCTAGAACTCTGTCTTTTCTCATCAGATCTTGCAAGCATTTCTCTAATCTGACTGCTCTGAAGGTTCTTTTTTATTCTCTTGTTCGCTCCAGGTTGGAGTATGCTTCAGTTGTGTGGTATCCTCATTACCATTTTCAAGAACTACTTTTGGAGAGGGTTCAAAAGCGCTTTCTTAAATATTTGTGTTACAAGATTGATGGTACATACCCTCTTCGTGGTACAGACTATGCTCAGTTACTCAGCAGGAATAATTTTCGTTCTTTATCTCAGCGAAGACAGGAAGCTAGCGGAAGATTTCTACTAAAACTAATCAACAACGAAATTGACTCAGCAACATTACTCTCTTGTATCAGGATTAATATACCTCAATATAACATGAGATCTGTAGATCCGTTTTATGTTCCAAGAACTCGAACGAATATTATGTGTAAGGCCCCAATCACACATATGTGCAGGAATGCTAATAATTTATTTCCAGACCCATTTCATTAGGTAGCTCCTTTTTGTTTTTCTTTTTGTTTCTGGTTCCACTATTAAATATATCTACAATCTACTTAATTTTTAGTTTTTTTTTTACTTACATACATACATAGATTTTTTTTTTTTTTTAATTTCAGTCATATTTAGTTTATACAGTATTACTTTTACTTAATTTTCTTTTTTTTTAATATGATGTATTATTTTTGTAGCACTGTATTTTTTTTGTACTTACTCTCTTTTTCTGTATAGCCTTTTTCTTTTTGTATGTCCTTTTAAGGGAATTGTACAATTCTGTTGGACAAATACACTATTATTATATTTATTTACATTACAGTTTTAAATAAATTACAGTAAAAAAGCTGAGATGACCAATTTTAGTGGGGATGGCAATTCTATCAACTTTACATTTACAAAATTTACTAATGACAAAGTTTCATTAAATTATTGTATAATTTTAGTCATTTTTCTTTTCTTAACTTTAGATTTTTCTTTCATATCTTTATTTAACTTCCGAAGTTTAAAATACATTTTGCATCTAAAGAAAAGATGCTTGACCTCTATACTTACATTAACAGATTCAGCTAGATTCATTAAGGCTTTTAAATAATTATCTGGAAGTTTTAGTGTCTCTCCAATAAAATTATTAAAAATGTGATCGAGTTCATTACATTTAGTTAGAAAATCTTCGTTTGGTTTTAGTAGACCACCTTCCGAAAGATGGTTTACCCAGGAATTTGACATATCACTGGTGTCTGGAATATAGCCAAGATTTTCTTTTTTCTGTAGTCTAAATTCAATGATCCCAGCCAAATTCTCTAAACCATACCACTCTAGTTCTTGAATATGCTGTTCGACAACTCTTTCCTCAACATCAACAGAATCTTCTTGATCAATCTTTTCATTATTGTTGAGTAAATCTAAGGTTCCAAACATTTGCCCCGTAACAATTTCAGACTCGTCAACATCGTTTTCGTATGTATCAGCGTACGTATTAATGGTCGAAATGCTTTCAACAAGAATGTTCGGCGCGTCCCCTACTTTAGCAATATTCGCCGATTCTGAAATAATTTTATCATTTCGCCCCATAAGATAATTTCTTAATCTGTATTTAAATTGTAAATCAGTGGGATGATCGTATAAACCTCCAATTGCTCGTAATATGAAAAAGAGGCCTTCTAGAGGATCCTGATTTAAAACTTTGTTTTTGATAACACTTTAGTATCCACTTGTAACAAACTCTCTTGTCACTTGGAAAACTAAAAAACCGCCAGTTCGAACTGACCTTACTTTTTTTGTTGTTGTTGCTTGAACAACCCATTACCGCACAATACACCATGTTTATAACTACTGTAAGTTCCAATTTCACTCACATTTATCTGCAAACAAACCAGATAATACATAACACACGTATTAATACTATTAAATGTAACGCATATGTAACGTATATCTCGCCCGTTGCAGAGAAATATGTCACCATGTGACGTAGTCGAGCCAGAGTAAGATAGCATTAGTTCATGCGCGTGGGTAAGTAGTAGTATCATGACCGGACTTAACACCCATGGATTTCTTTCTTTGGGGTTACCTGGACCTGAAGCAAAAAATGTACAGGGAAGCTATGGGAAACGACGGAAATATTTTAAAAACTTTATATATGTATAATATACAGGGTGGCGCACCCCATTCCCGTCGGTTTATATACGAGAAACGGTAAAGTATTTTAAAAATCTTTTTACTAAGGATTGTATAGGTTCATTAGGAGCACATTTTAAAATTATTTGGAAATCTACAGGGTGATCAAAAATAAAATTGCGTACCAAAGTTATGAAAATTTAAATGGAACACCCTGTATATTCGTGCATATTTTGATACTGCAGGGTAAATAAAGGCTACTTACTGTTATATTCCCTATACCTAACTCAACCGGTTTTCGAGATACTTTAATATTTTTGAAAATGTAGATAAAAATTTAAGAGGCATTTCTGTTTTACATGATTGAGCTAAATATTTTAAATTGTGTTTATTGTTTATTCAAAGGATTAAACTTTATAACTAATTAAAGTTGATATCTAGAAATTATGTAGGGTGTTTAAAAACAAGATCTCTTTTTGGTTGAATGTTAGGCAAGTAATTCTCTTATGTTCAATGGAACATCCTGTATTTATGACCACATTTAGATTCTAATTTCAATTGTTTTTAAAACTGTACTAGGGTTTCCTATACATATCTCTTCTAGTTTTTTAGTAATTTATAGTTTTTGATTCTAAACATTAATTTCCTACCATTTAATTCTCAGAAGTAGGTTTTGATGGAAACGAATGGCTAAATACCTATTAAAATAATTGTTTGATTGGTTTCGTTTGACAATAATGAAAAAGCACAGAAAAAAACTAGTATTTTAACAAATGCTAGAAATGATGTCCATCAGTTTTAATGCATAAACGAGTTTTCTCTTGAAAAGACTGCTTCACTTTTGTTAAAATTTTTGATGCTATAGCGTATGCTATACCGTACACTCTATCTTTAATATACCCCCAGGAGGCTTAGGTCTGGGGATCTTGCTGGTCAATGCTGAGGGCCGCCGCGTCCAATTAACCTATTGGGATATTGCCTATCCAATTAATTTCTAACGTCAATATGAAAATGTGCTGGCGCACCATCTCATTGTAACCACATCCTCTGTCTAATATCAAGTGGTACATCTTCCAAAAGTACAGGCAAATGTTCTCTTAAAAGTCGAAGAAACATGGCGCCATTTAAGAGACCATCAAAAAAGAAAGAACCTATCACCAGCATTCCAATTATTCCACCCCACACATTGACACGTCGTCTACGTTGCCTGTCGCTAGTTCTAAAAAGATAGGGATTTTCGTCACTGTAGAAATGAAAACTGTAACTATTAACTAATCCATTATTGTGGAATGATAACTCATCCGAGAAAAGAACAAAATCGAAGAAATTTTCGTCATCACTAAGTCTTTCTAGAACCCACAAACAAAAGTCGAGTCGTCGATCGTAATCTGGCTCCAAAAGTTCTTGGTGTAATTGAATACGATACGGGAAAAAATTGTGTTTTTTTCGTAATTCTTCAAACGCTTCGCCTGCTGATTCCAATGTTTTCACCTATTTTACGTTGACTTGTATGTGGATTTTCTACCAGAGAGGCGATAACAACAAACTCATTTTGTGCATTGCCCGTAACAGGTCTCTGCCCTTCTGGTTTCTTATAACTCACGCTTCCTGTTTTTCGGAGAACTTGCAATGAATTTTCTAATGACCGCCGGTCAGGATGACGCCTGTTAAGATATTTTTGAGCATAAACTCTTGATGCTAGCAAGCAATTTTCGTCACACGCTCCGATTACTACAATCATATCAACTTTTTCGTTTTAAGAGTACGTTCTGATTTTAATTATTGAAATTATTTCAACCTCGTCGAAGAGCGATGATAGTTTAACCAACATGAACTATCAAATAATTTATTTGCCTGAAGAAATGATAACAACGTCAGAGCCTACTTTTGGATCCTAGATTACTAAAAAACTAGAAGAGATGGGTATAGGAAATCCTAGTACAGTTTTAATGTTATTTGTTTAATAAAGTTTTATTTGCTTAGTTAAGAGCCCTTTTCATTATTATGAAACAAAGCCAATCAAACGATTAGTTTAATAGGTAGTAGCCATTTGGAGTAATAATTCCATCAAAACCTATGTTTGAGAAGTAAATGGTAGCAAATTAATGTTTAAAATCAAAAACTATGAATTACTAAAAAACTAGAAGAGATGGGTATAGGGAACCCTAGTACAGTTTCAAAAACAATTGAAATTAGAATCTAAATGTGGTTATAAATACAGGGTGTTCCATTTAACATAAGAGAATTACTTGCCTATAACATTCAACAAAAAAGAAATCTTGTTTTTAAACACCCTACATAATTTCTAGATATCAACTTTAATTAGTTATAAAGTTTAATCCTTTGAATAAACAAGAAACACAATTTAAAATATTTAGCTCAATCATGTAAAACAGAAATGCCTCGTAAATTTTTATCTACATTTTCAAAAATATTAAAATATCTCGAAAACCGGTTGAGTTAGGTATAGGGAATATAACAGTAAGTAGCCTTTATTTACCCTACAGTATCAAAATATGCACGAATATACAGGGTGTTCCATTTAAATTTTCATAACTTTGGTACGCAACTTTTTTTTGGATCACCCTGTATATTTCCAAATAATTTTAAAATGTGCTCCTAATGAATGTACACAATTCTTAGTAAAAAGATTTTTAAAATACTTTACTGTTTCTCGTATATAAACCGACGGGAATGGGGTGCCCCGCCCTGTATATTATTATATTATATACAGGGTGTCCAAAGTTACCGGTGCACTATTGCTATCTTAGTTATTTCTGTAGTTACGATTTTAGTTAAATGAGCAATCTTTTTGTGTTTTTAACGCTGATTACTATGGAGTTCTTGAACAAAAAATTGAATAACGCATTCCCGAGAAATTTCGAAATCTATAATTTTTTTAAATGGAACTCCTGTATTATTTGAACATATTTTGGATCATCACAATATTTTGAGCAAAAAATGTCCAGTACATAACTATTCTTAACGTAAAAATAAACAAATGGGAAGCGTTCAAAGTTTAAAAAATTATTAACATGTCATTCTATGTAGGCGTTGGAAAATCATAATAAAATATTACGTTAACTGTAGAATAAAAACTACAAACACAATAATCCAATAATTTTCCTCTTGTATTACAAAATTTTGCCTAAGTTAACAAATTCTCGTAGACATTGCCGTGCTGTTCACTGCATTTCTCGGCTCTCGCAATAACGCCTTATGTGGCTTTTCTAATAGTTTGACCAGAAATATTATTTAACGTTTGCTTAATACTATTTTCAAGTTCCATCACATTTGGATGTCGTTGCTTGTAAACCTCATTCTTCACGAAACCCCAAAGATAAAAATCGAGAGGTGTCAAGTCAAGAGAGCGTGCAGGCCAATGAATAGGCGCGTTGGTTCCTATCCATTTTTGATGAAAGGTATTATTTAACAAATTAGTAGTATTAGCGAAAGTATGAGCCGGTGCCCCATCCTGTTGGAAATAAATACGGAGTCTATGAAGCAGTGGCACATCATCTAAAAGATCATCCAGAATTTCTGTTAATAACCCAACCAGTTAAGGTACCATGAGAGAAAACGGGACCTAGAGTTGTGTTACCCATTAATCCACACCACATATTTAAACTAAACCGGTGCTGGGGATTGCACGGATCTATTCTCAGAGGATTTTATCTACTCCAATAATGTTGATTTTTCTTATTACACATTCCTAACTTGTACAAATTAAATTAATTTGAACGCAAAATTTTTATGCATAATACCTGGATTTGAAAAGTTAGATTCATCAGACCATAGAATATGTATCTTCATTAACTTGATATTTTCTATACAATCTTACAAAATACAACTGGTTTGGTGGCAATTCACATATGTGTTTTCAAAATGACGCGCACTTTTCTACAAATCAGGTATGCCTCTAGCATATCACACTTTTCTGAATGCGTAAACGGCATTAGAGAACACATCACAACACAAAATCAAATAACAGACTATTCTTAATAAACTATTTTGATAACTAACCGTGCGAAAGAGACTTAAACTCTATACGTTTTTGATAACGTAAATGAGCATATCACATGCTTGTTTTGCCTAAAACTGAAAGAAGTCTACTATTAATAATGTGTCTTTGACAATTAAAATCAAACAGAACTACTTTATTAATCGCAAAAAACACACTTTGTTTTTGTAATACAAAAGGAAAATTATATTGATTATTGTGTTTGTATTGGCATCATTGAATAGGTATGCTTTGCGAGGTTTCTTTTTGTCAAAAACGCATCCCGTTTCATCAAACTTCTTATTTAATTTCTTTAAAGCTGATCTGTTTACACTTCCATTGGTGTGTTTTGAATTAAATAAGTGTGCATATTTACACGAAACTTCTCCTGTACTATAACATTTCAGTACGTACATAGATTTGCTGCTCTAACGTCAAAATTTTTTTCAAATTAAGCTTGTTGAACTGTCAGTAGGACGTTTGTTGACGAGTAATTGCATGGGTAATACGATACTGATATAAGATTCGGACTTTCCAGTTTCTGAGCTTATCTAAAGTGATTACTGGAATTTTCTTTGTCTACAAAGGGTTTCGATACAAGCAAAATTTTTTATAAAGAATAAGTTTTTTCCTAAAACACACATTAAAAAAGTTTTCCCTCTAGGAAACCCCATCACTTTATACACTGTATATTTATATAGGTACGTTATAATAATTAAATCGTTGAATTAATTATACTTACCTTCTTATCTCCCTTGCTGCCAATGTTAATGGTAAGCTAATTTATTGAAATCTATAATATCGCATATTCAAAACTATATCAAAAATGAACAACGCAGATATAGGTATAGTTAACAGGTGTTTATGTATCTATTCATCGCATAAATAAATTTACAACTCATTTTTTTGTGTAAAAATGTAATTCAATATATTATTCTGCATCTGTCGATTTTCTCATATTTTTCTCTTGTATTGTTTTTCTAAGCGACTTGAGACACATTCTTCGTTCAATTGCTGATAACAGTTGGGGTTCTGACCGTTGAAAATATCGGTGAAAATATTCCAAATCTAAGGCGTACACTTTACGAAAACCGTACTGATTCAGTTGTTTATAAAATGATGTGATACATCTGTGATTGAAATAAGATGGTAGTACTTCCATAAACAAACGGTGGCTATTCAGAATTATGAACGAGCATCCTGCCTGGGACCATCCAATGATGTCGTTATTGCGATGATCGTTAACAATTAACCACAATGCCATTATGAAGGGTTTCACTTTTCTGTAATTCTGTCGATCCATTATTAACACTACTATCACTTATAACAGTATATCCTAAATTTGATAACGTATTCGTTAGTTAAGATTAGTAAAATGTTGTTTCCAGCACCTCTAAATCTAATATTAATAGCAGAAACTATCACTACACAAGTTTGACATTTAGCCGCGAAAATGTCATAATCGAAAACTACTCTATTACGCAAATATCATTTTGCAAAGTAAAACTTAAGGGGGAACTGTCAGGTAGAATATGAGGTTAAAATTATTTGAATTTTCAAAGCTAATAAAAAGGCAAATTAGTGGTTCAATTGAAATAAAATTCATGTTACGTGTTTGCCATATAATAAGGAGTGTGAACACGTATTTTATACCTAGGATAGTTAGATGTTTATAACATTGGTTGTATTTCGCGCCATACAACTTTGTTGCTTTGAGGATCGTTTATTTAAAATTGAAGGAATAAATGGCATTTATAATAGGGTCTTCACAACAAGAAAACCAGTAAAAACGTTCATCTCAAAGCGTTCAATCAAATAAGTGTAATAACATAAATTATTAGATAGAAGATTACGTTCCTATTACTTAATGTGTTAGAAAAGGATAGTTGCTTTTCAACAACTTCAGCAGTTGTTGAAGAGATGGCGCTCCAACATTTGTACAATGTACATTTACAA
The DNA here is from genome assembly GCA_004785975.1 of Popillia japonica. Lineage (NCBI taxonomy): Eukaryota > Metazoa > Arthropoda > Insecta > Coleoptera > Scarabaeidae > Popillia > Popillia japonica. The sequence goes on along the minus strand of SMLS01034342.1, from coordinate 762 downwards.
CATACCCTAATTGAATGGCGGCAACTTTAAATTTTAATACAAAGTAGAAATGTAACACCCCGAATAGCTTTGATCTCACTCCCACTTCACTGTGCTATATCCAGTGATAAGCCTATGCCGCTTTAGTACATTCGGACGTATAGTAACCCGTCTTTTAATCACCTTTTAGGATCGTGTCAAACAATGCAAAAGCAAATATGTATTGTATATCTTTAATTTCTGGGCAATACAAATGACAAACAAGCGATTAGAAATATTTATATAGAGAAAACGAGGGCTGCAATAAAAGAAAATTACAAGACGGCTACACGTTATATATTTATTTATAAACCAAAGATTTATATGTATATAAATGAATGAATACGTGTGACATTGCACATGCAAACAACATTTATAAAGAGATAAGAATATACAGCGGCTTCATTCGAAAAAAATATTTGTTTCAGGGATGAAAGTGCTTTTTATTTGCATGGATTTGTAAATAAACATTACTCAGTAATTAGAGTAACTCAAACCCTCATTTGTTTGTATTGAAATAAGGTTTGGTTTTATATATCACGTTCATTGACTTGCTATTACAATAACTAAACACTACTACAAAATGGTATTTTACTTATTATTAATTGTAACGGTCGTTGCACTCATTCTATTTATATGCGCCGAAAAACACGACGTCTAACCTTAGACCGTTGCCAACCTACATCAAGAAAATTACTAAAATAATTTTATTGTCTATTACACAAAGACACGCCCCCTCAATAA
>SMLS01034330.1:0-12937 GCA_004785975.1 Popillia japonica | reverse complement strand
ACTAAAAGCTAAGGAAAAAATGAATACGTATAGGTATGTATACATATCACATTAGAAGTTTCCTATGTTATGTACACATGATCAAGTGATGTATTTCGAGGGAAGTACAACGAGGGAAATTTAGGGAAGTACTGTCTGGATATCCGCAAATAATTTTTATTTTTAAGAATGTATGATTGGGAGATTAAGTAATAAGTAAACGGATCTACATGAAAAACAAACCTAGTATACTACAGACGTATCGATTTCCTAGCAGTCGTTGGCAGGGTGATTCCAACAATATACCATTACAGGCATCGATATATTTGTTAGTTTATGATATTTAGTTTGAATTTAAAAACAATGGAATACTCATTAAGTGAATATGCTGCTATGCATTTAATATATGCGACTGCTTATTCGAATGCATACGAAGCTAGGAGATCATACACATATCGGTTTTTCAGCACTGGAGCACTGGACAGGAAAACGTTGGAACGAATTAAACAATTAAAAAAACTAGTAATAAATACAAGAAATTGATGTTAATCGAAGATTATATTAACTGAATCATTTTAAACATAAAAAAATGAATCAGAGTGGCGTTTGCAGAACAATTCACTTGTTTGGAGGAAAAAAACACGCGTATGAACCTTAGAGATTGATCTTAAGTAATATTATTACAAATCTACAGTTTAGTATAATATCTACTGGATTTTTAACTGTGAGGATATTTGAAAAAATTAGTTTATTCAACTGCAGTAAAAGCAACGGCATAAATGCCACAGAAGATTACGTTTTACTGCAAAGAAGCTAATGCTTGTGTGTTCTAGCAACTTTAGACAAGCTTCTTCCGCATATTCAAAACCACATTAAAGATCAAAAATCTGATGCCGAACTTTATGATTATGTTTACTAATCATATTGTAATAATATCGATACCTACAAGTTAGTTATTGTCGTTATACTTAGTTTCTTTTCTAAAATGTTTTTCTATGCTAATTGAATACTTTTACTAATACTTAAGGTTCAAGAAACTATAAATTACATTGAATTAATTAATTTAATTTAATTTTTATTTCGATTCCTAAACTTTAAATCCTGCGCTTTCTTGATAATGAAGCATAATTCATGATATGTGAATAATGTGAGTTTTTTTACAATTAGGTATTTGTGTGTCGAACGAATCTGTTTGTTTTTATATAGTAACTTTAAACTACAATTTAATTTTACTGGAGATTTCCCTTTTCCTAATTGAATGTAGGAAAACTTAAATCGATTGAAAATTCAAAGGTGCACGCACGATGTATACATCAAAATTAATAAATTTAGAAATGTATTCAAAAGAAAATTAACTAGAAATTAAAGATTAAATGACCAAAATGGCGTATATACTAGAATGCCGCCAAATTAGCATGATCGTCCCATAACAGTACCTAATCGGCGCTTGCACACATCGTAATTTCATAATCTAATCTACATACATAAATATGTACTTTTAGTTGGATAGAATAAACTACGGGAGGACGATATAAATTTCTTCATTAATTAAAATTTGTACCGGTAAATCTATTAGTTAAAATGTGTGTTTTTTGAGTGTTCGCTATCATTATGTCTAGAAGAAAAACCAATGTCTATCAATATAACAGAACTGATACATAATAGATATTTTTGTCGAAAAGGCGATATAATCAAAAATAATACACAAAAGAATTTTAACGTTAATCGGTTCTTCTCTTTTTTGAAGTATATTTTTTCCTTTTACTTGTTTATGCATATTTGAAAAGAATTATCTGTCTTGTAGATAGTCTTAGGACTAATTAAAATTTACAGAAAATTATTTAAAATACTTCTTTAAACACTGAAGTAATTAAACGACATCAGCCACAAAAATTATCTCCAAAAAGTCTCCATACAGTTTAAAAAAATGTGTAATAAGTACTGTATTTCACCAGATGGTCACCAAATGAATCGTCGTTGCATGTATTTACCAGTTTTAAGTCCGCTGTTCTTGTAATAATGGGAAAATGAGTGACAAGGATTGTGAACTAACAATTTTTGTTAGAAAACTTATAATAGCTTTACGGAAAGATAAGAATCTTTAAGAAATATTGATAAAATAAGTGGGAAATTGCATGCGACTGTAAAATAATCAAACCAGTACAAAACAACCGGTTCTTATAAAGTACGCTAACGTTCTGATACTAACTGTAAGAGCTTAAAAATGAATTTTCGAAATATGTTTGTTTCCAAACTAGAAGAAACTGTTTGTATCGAGCAGGTTATAACGATCGCGCTTTCTTTTCCGAAAAAAAATCAAAGAAAGCATTTAGAATTTGCCTGAAAATAGACGAACAAAACGACTGACTTTTAGGAAAGCATTGTTTTTAGGGATGAAACAAAATTTAGTCGTTTTGGGTCAGATGGACGAGGTAAAGTTAGGGGAAAAAGAATACGCAGCTTTAAATATTGAAAATGTTTGTTGTACAGTGAAGTCTGGAGGAGGTAATGTTTCATTCTAGAGATGTATATCAGTCAACGGAATGGGCAATTTAGTTTTCATTGACGGTATTATGGATGAATATTTCTATTTAATCATTTTAAGAAACAACTTAAATTCAAGTGTTCAGAAGTAAACAAAAAACTAGTGTTTAGTACTAGTTTTCTAAAAAGATTTAGTGATATCATTAAAGCCAATGGCAAATGTACAAAATATTAGCTTTTAGAAATTTTTTAACTCATTCACAGCTTATCGTAATATACAGATAATTGGTACTGGGTTTCCGCGGCCGAGTGGGACATAGAGAGAATACATAGTTTTCGGTGAATATTATCTCCCTAATAATACTACTTCATCCAAATTTAGTTGCAGTATATTATAACTGGGCTAAGAATGAATATTTCCGCAATCATAGTAGAAAGAAAGTCGTTTACTTAATAAAGCCAGAAAATTATTATTTTTAAATCTATTGCACGCGAATTCCTAATAAGGCGTTTAACGTGAGAGATACATAAAATCGGTTTTCGGTGAATATTATCTCCCTAATAATACTATTTCATCCAAATTTAAGTGCAGCATATTATAACTGGGCTAAGAATCAACATTTCCGCAATCATAGTATAAAGAAAGTCATTTACTTAATAAAGCCAGAAAATTATTACTTTTAAATCTATTGCACGTGAATTCCTAATAAGGCTTTTAACGTGTGAGATACTGCAAACGACCAATTTTCTGGTTTTATTAAAATGACTTTTTTTGTACTATGATTCTGGAAATGTTCATTGTTAGCCCAGTTGTAAAATACGGCACTTAAATTTGGATGAACTAATATTAGGGAGATAATACTCACCGAAAACCGATTTTATGTATTCTCCATATGTCCCACTCGGCCGTGGAAACCCTGTATGTGTTATATACTACTAAATACTCTTTGAATTATCATAAAAATGGAACTATATGTCTTATATAACATTCTCATACAACCTTTTTGCAAAATTATGGAAAATTAACTCTGCAACCTCTTTAAAAATCAGGTATTTCTTTGAGTTGAATTTAATGACGTATGGATGTGTGTATGTACAGTGCCCGTCAGCCAAAATGTCATGTCCCTCGCAGTACGTTGCACAGTCTATGCCCGTTACAACATCGGATACAGTCGGTAAATACAAGGTCATCCAATGTCTGAATCGTAGCTGTGGTGTTTAAATATGTAAAACTTATTTATGAAATATATTTAGGGTGATATTATTATGTGAGAATAAATTTACCGCTTCGTATCCAAACAGTACGCTCACGCTAAGCAGACTAACGTATATATCTATGATTTTATAAATGTGAGGAATGCAATATATTACAAAATACTATAAAGAAAATGTTTGCTTGTTGTCGATTATTTAAAGAGAGTTAGAAATAATTGCACACTTGACTTTTTATTAATTGAAATACTTATCCGACAAAAAAGCATTCCCAAGTTAAATATTACAACTGGCGGGAACAAATTATACAAATATACATATTATATTTCTATAAATGCGCTTTTCAACTATTTACAAGAACTTACCATTTAAATATTCGGAGATAATTATATATTAATATTCATTAATATTTCGAAATTCTTGGGTAATTAAGAAAATTTAATTTCTAAATAACATTATAAATAAAATAATATATCTTAGACATGTTGTGATATAATTAATAATAGTATATCTGCTACGGTAATTTATTATTACTGGAAGATTGATGCAGAATGTATTTGAAACATTTTATTCATAAGTTAATGCAATATATTATGTATCATATTACTTGTCAACACATAATATATACATACCTATACATATTCAAAGGAATACAGTCTTCGTATAACATTATACAAAATATAATAATGATATATAAATATAGAAATTTCAATAAGTCTCAATATCAATTTTCTACACCATAAATATGTCATTTTCAAAATATTTCTATTAACTCTCATTCGAACTATTGACAAAAACTTGCCATGTAGAGATTCGTAGATACTTATCTAGTAATCTTCAATGATCAAATATTTCAAAATTATTGCGTAAGAGACTTTAATTTCTAAGTAAGTGTTCATTTATAATTTAACATAGACAAATGGCTTATTAAATTGTATGAAAACAAAATATATACTATTTCAGTTATTAGGTAGGTATGTTTCAAAATTCTTCATTATGTCTAATTGTTTAATTCCCAGTGGGAATTAATATACACTTAAATTTATCTTATGTTTATACTTACATAGTTTAAAGTGTCGTTAAGGGCTAATGGAAATCAATTAGGGAATAAGTTGAATATGTTTCGTATTGGCACATTTTATATTCAATGTTCCAAACATATCCCATAAAATAAGGGATCTGCATGTAGTCTTCGCATTTTGCATAGACCTGTGATATACAGTGCGTAAGGTAAAGCTTCCTAATAATTTTCTAACAGTGTGATAGCATTAATTGTTGGTAGCGTATACAGAGTTTATTGGAGAAAGAGAAAAACATTATTCGCCTTATTCGAGAAAGACCTTTTACAACGGCAACACGTATAGGAGCAAACAGGAATAAATTGTAGTGTCAGTACAATTCGGCCGCGGATTAAACCACAACGGTTTGCTTGGCTGTAAGCCCGCTCTTAAGCCAGAGTTGACAAAAAGGCATGCCGAAGCCTTGGTTTACTTCCAATATCTATATCCGTGTATTAGAATAGGTAGTTTTACCAACAGTACCTACGCAATATTTACCTGGAGGACGAAATGGAACAAATAACAATTATTCAAGATAAGTCACCAATCGAGTTAGAGTAGTTTATGAATTGTTCAGAGACAGAAATGATATAGTTGCATTGGATTGGCCGGCTAGATCGCCGCATCTAATATATCCAATTGAGAACATATGGGCGGCTATGGGTAGAATGTGGACAATGAGTGAAGAAGAAAATCGACTGACAGCATTCCTAGATATGCAAATACCGTATGGGAAAATTAGCGGGGACAAGAATTTTGTGAACAATTAGTTAATTCGATGCAAAGAAGACTACAAGACTGTTTAGCCAACAATGGATGGTGTCCAAAATATTAAAAGTGCGGGATGTAATTAGAATTCTTTTCATGTTTTATGTATTGTGTAGAAATTTCCACATTGGTATATTAATATTATTATATTTTTTATAATGTTTTATTGTATGAAGATATATGCTGGCGGGTATGCTGACAATACGCATATGTATTATTTAGTTACGTTAACTAGTATTATTTGACAAGAATTATGATATATTGCATTAGCTTGTAAATATAATTTTAATATATAATATATGTATATAATTTTAAATAGATTTTTTCAAATATCTTCTGTATCAATCTTTCAGTAATAATAAATAACCGTAGCAGATAGTTATTAAGATAGATATATTAAATAGTTATGTTATTTATAATTTTTTAGTTTGGTTCTTTCTGTGTATTTTTATTTCCTTTCTTTGTAAGTAATGCCAAACACTGTTAAGAAGATAAAGATATATGTAAGTATCAATGTATAACAAAAATTGTAGTGTGCAAGCATTCTCACTACGAATTAAACAATTAGACGAAATTAAGAAGCTGTTTAAACATAATAATCGAAATAGTATATATTATGTTTTCATAATCTCGAATAAGTGATTTGTCAATATCAAATTATGAATAAAGGATTACATATTTAGAAATTAAAATTTCTTATTTACCCAATAATTAGCAAACATTTTAATAACAGCAAACATTTTCTTTATAGTATTTTCTAATACATTGTATTCCTTGTATTAAAAAAAAACAAATATATGCTAGTCTGCTTAACGGGAGTGTAATGCTTGAATACGAAGCGATGTATTTATTCTCACGTAATATTACTTATTACCCTAAATATATTTCACAAGACTTATTTAAACATTAAAGCTGTGTTTAAGACAATAATAATAATAATAATAAGTAGATTTATTTAAAAGACGGCAGTATAAAATAAGTCAACAAAAAAACCATAACAAAATACAATATTAGGTACATTATGTTACTTGATCAAAGAATTCATCTAAAGAATAAAAACAGTGCGTGTGTAACCATGTCTTAAGAGTTCTTTTAAATTTTCTTAACGGCCAACTTTTCCACTCACTTGGTAAGTTATTATATATCTTAATACCTAATATGTCTGCACTTTTAGCAGTTATGTTTAAGTTGTCTCATTGAGTGTATTTGCTGAGCTCTTATATTATAACTGTGTACGTTATTATTTTTGTTTATAAAAATTTGTTTATTTTTATGAATATATAAGCTGGATTCCAGGAAATATATTTCCGGACGAGTTAGAATTTTTAACGTCTTGAAATAATTCCTGCATGAAGTGAGTGAACTAACTCCTGCAATGCATCTAATAGCTGACTTCTGTTTTAAAAACACCTTCAACGCCGCAGACGAAGATCCCCATAAAAGAATTCCATAAAGTAGATGACTTTGAAATTCAGCATAATATATCATTTTTAAAGTGTGTAGGTTAACTACATTTCTGAGAGATCTCAGTTTAAATATTGATTTATTCAATTTACTTGTTAATTCCTGGCAATGCGTATTCCAGTTTAAGGTGGAGGTAAAAGTCAATCCTAGAAAAGGTGCTGAGTCGGTAGATTTAATTACATTATTTAAAATCTGCAAGTCAAAGTCATCTATTCTCTTCTGAACAGTATGAAATAGCATGTGTTTTGTTTTATTCAGATTTAATGATAATTTGTTTGCACAAAACCAATTAAATAATTTAACCAAAATCAGATTCGCTGTAGTTTTAACATCACATTCTTTGTCTGATATAATAACAGTAATGTCATCAGCATAGCACACCACTGCAAAATCGCTGACAAAATCAACTATGTCGTTTAAAAATAAAGAAAATAATAGTGGCCCCAACACTGATCCCTGCGGGACGCCAATATTAGTCGGTAAGTAGGCTGATCTTATTTTGTACCTAGTGTTAGTCTTGCTAGTGGTAACTTCAACAAACTGAAATCTACCCGATAGGTATGAGGATATCCATTCCGCAACCCTACCCCTAAGACCCATGACGTCCAGCTTCTGCATGAGTAAATTATGCTGGATACAGTCAAATGCCTTTGACAAGTCGCAAAGCACACCACCAGGATAAGACTTCATTTCAATGTTCTCTAAAATGCTATTATAAATGTCTAGCAATGCAGAAGTTGTGGATTTGCCCGGTCTAAACCCGTGTTGAGCCGGTGATAGCAAATTGAATTTGTTTATAAAGTTTTCTGTACGATTAAGTATAGCATACTCAAACAATTTTGAGAATCCCGAAGATAAGGTAATCGGTCGGTAATTAGTAATGTTAAGTAGGTTACCTTTTTTATGGAAGGGCTTAATTTTAGAAGTTTTAAGTAATTCTGGAAAAACACCCTGTTCAAAAGAGCAATTGATAAGATGTGTAATAGGCTTTACTAATTCAAGTTGACAAAGCTTAATTATATTGGCAGGTATTCCATCTGGTCCTGATGTAAATTTCTTTTTAATCTTATCAAACACCTTTAACATTTCAGGTTCCGAAAAAGGATACAAGTACATGGTGTGAGAGTTGATCTGTATATGACTAGAGGACTTTGCAACGTTTGGTATATTCTGACAAGCAATTGTAGGTATTTTTTGAAAATATTCATTAAAAATATTTGCTATAACAGAAGGAGAATCGATAATTTTATTATCGATTTCGATTGTTAAATTACCATATGAATTACTGTTACTATTATTCTTATTCTGTAAATTATTTATAATACTCCATGTTGTTTTATTTTTATTTTCAGAAAGTGCTATTTTTGTGTTAATAAAGTTAAACTTAGTCGATGTAATTAATTTATTGTGCCTATCTTTATTTATCTTGTAATTATTTTGTAAGATGGGATACGATTTTTGTAATATGTACAAATCCTTAAGGTTGGTGCTTGATCGTCGTATTTGATCATTTATCCAAGTATCTGTATTATGACGTATTTGTTTTTTGGTATTAGGAAATGATGTATCAAAGTGGTAGTAAAATATCTCAAAAAAGTGATTAAATTTGTCATTAATATCGTGAACATTATATACTGGAATCCAGCTCTCCCTTTGTAAGCCTTCTAAAAAACAAGTCTTATTATCAGGTTTATATGATCTGCGATATTCGTAAAATTTCGTTATTGGAGTAAATAGGTCAGAGTATAACAGTATTAATCTATGATCAGAAAAATGTATATCTTTTAATACACATTCTGGATCACAGGTCAAATTACTAAAAACGTTGTCAATCGTTGTACTGGTGTTCGTAGTTACTCTAGTTACATCAAATACATGTCTCGATATATTGAAAGACTTAAAAGTATCCATTAGTTGTAAATATTTATAATTTTTAGGGCAACAATTAATATTAAAATCCCCTGCAACAATGATTGGTACTGTAATGTCAAAGAGTTTCTCTAAAATCATGTATAAATTTAGTAAAAAAATCTCAAGTTCACCATCAGGGGCTCTATACACATTAAGGACTAATAATGACAAGTTTTTAATTTGAATTTTAACTGCACATATTTCAATATCTTTCTCGATACAATACTCCGTAACATCAATAGGAGTGGCATTTACAGTACTGTGACACCAGATGCCACACCCTCCACCCTTGTTTGTAGATCTGCAGTAGTTACTTATGAGATTATAATTGTTAATGCCGAAAGACTGTATTTCAAAACTCTTAAGCCATGTCTCAGTTAAGCACATTATATAAGGTTTACAATCACTTAATGAAATCTCCAAATCATTTATCTTATTTCTAATGCTTCGACAGTTTAATGCAAGACATGCAATGACCTTGCATACACCGACCGCACCCGAAGTTCTCACTGATATAGACTGTACAGCGTACGGCGAGGGACATGACATTTTGGCTGACGGGCACTGTACATACATATATACATAGAATAACACGAAAATGATAATTTGCAACATATAAAGCTAACATTTGATTTACAAAATCTCGAGAGCCTCCTCGCATTCGTTTCGATTATTGAAATTTAACAGTTGATACTTAGATATTGCACAGAGAAATTTATAGAAGCAAATTGTGTCTCATAGGAAATATACAAAAGTAGGAATATTTATATGTACATAATACACATTTTGGTGGAAACTATGGATGCCATGCCTCTCTCGCTAGATCCGCAGAAGCATAGTTTGAGTACGTATGCCGTTATATTTCCATCATTATATTTACAATTTATTTAAAAAGTAATAATTATTTTTGTATACAGAGTACTTAAAACTGAAATACCCAAAACATAGGTAGGTGCATAAGAAAACGTCTTTATACAAAACTTTTATATTATAATTATTAAAATAAATTTATTGTAAGTACATAATTGGGGGCTGTCACGAATCAGCTACATTTCATAGGCATTAATTCAAACGTTCCCAATATCACGGCAAAGTCTAACATACTTGCACTTCAATAAAGTAGTATCAAGTACGTTACTGATGATTGTTGCAATACAGTTGATCAGCTGACCATTAACTTCATTTTAGCGTTATTGCAATGTTATGTAAAAAACTGCTTATCCTGGTAAATGGAGCGCCTGTGACATGCAGTGCTTCTTGTCAGCCCTATACCATATTACAGAATACGTATAATGTAATTTATTAATCACTATTAATACTATTTTGATATGTTCTGTGCGTGATAGAGCATTGAACTAATAAATGAATAATATAACAAATTTGTACAAATTCTTATTGTAATAAATTTTATTTGGTTTTACCTACAGCACTAAAGTGGTTATAAAATAAATATTACAGTAAAATGTTAGAAATCATATTCAGTTACAGTAACCTCATCTTCTGCTTCCATGTTTCAGAAAACTAACGATATTTTTTTGTGCTAACTTATATTATATTTGTAGACATAACGGCTTTATTATAATAAAGGATTTTGTAACAGCCACAATCTAGCATATTTAATACTTTAGTTGCTAGAATATACAAATAAATTTGTTTTGAATTTGTGCAATTTTATAAAGTTTACTTTCGTTACTTGTTCTTTTTTTAATACTGAAAATTGTCACACTTACCACAAAATATTTTATTCATTTTGTAGTATTCAACATAACTTCAAATATTTTCCGGTTAATTAATTTTCTTTAAATATAGATTGTAAAAATATTAGGAATCAGGGTTAAGCGTTAAAAAAAATGAAAACTACGCTTCCGTTTCTTCATCATCCTCGTCATTTCGCAATTCTTCTGGTGTTCTTAAATCTATTGCAAATTTTTTCTTGCTTAACGCTGGATTATCCTTATTTTCTTCTTTAATTTTTTTACCGTACTCTTGAAAAGCTGCCGCTAACGCATAAGTAATTTGTCTGGCTTGGTTCTTAGAATCGCATACGAAAGCATGACAAACAAACGGAACAATACCATCTTTAATCTCATTGCTAGTAACGACAATCATTGAAAAAACTCTAGTGTATATTAAATCTTGTACGCCATAGGAAATTACATCTACGGTAAAGCTTTGCGGTGGTGGTTCATTTGATTTGTGTTTCGATCTAAAGCTTAAACCATCTTTAGTGATTGTGATCCTGACAATTGGCAGTATAGTGTTCGGTGGCAAAGTTTTAGCACCGTTAACCATTGCATCGACAGGCCTTCTTGTGTGTTTGATTCCCCATAGTCCTTTGGCAGGTCTAAAACCTGAAAAGATATTTATTTATATTAATTTATTTAAATTAGTTATAATACATATTATATTATATTTTAATAATATAATTTACTATATACATGTTAATACTGCAACTTTAATTTTTAATTTTAGTGTGAATAAGCAAACTTAACCGCAGTTCTTTTTCTTCTTAATTAATATATGTTGACTGTTTATTTCGATTATCAATTTTGATATCCTTTTGTGTTACCACGGGCATAAACGCGAAAAAAGCAACTTTCAACAATCAATTATCATTAACAGGCAGAAAAAAATATTTGGGTTGCACAAACATTGATCCTCAACACGCAAATTAACAGTCGTTCAAAGCCCGTTTGTTAAAGAGGCTATTCAATAAAGCAAGCAAGTAGTCCAAAAAACATCTCAATTAATTGTTCTTGACCAACAAAGGTTTTGGAATGTGAAGATGATTTTCACTGCTTACTTTTGGGTTTATTCTTCAACATATGTATATAGATTGGAAAGTAAGTCATTTAACAGATATTTAAAGACACATATCACTGACGGATGCAAATTATTTGTAGCGATAGCAATAAATTCGCATGCACTGCATTGGTTATTATTTAAGTACAGTAATAGAATGCAAAAAATAAAAACTTGGGTAGTTTCTTCTTGCCTAAAGCAAGCAAGAAAACTGCCTTTCTTCATATAATAAACTTCATTGCCAAACTGGAAGATTGCTTCTAGATTAAAAATGTTATCCAGAACATGATAGTAACTGCTAAAACTGTATTGCTAGACTTACTGCCAACAATTCGCATCTGTGATAGCTTAGCTACCGCCTGGTACCTACGGCTTATCCTTAACAAATATTTTCGCAGAGCGCATATAGGTAAACCAAAGACATAGGATGTTCTAGATATATTCCATTCTGGGTAATTGCAAAATTCAGACTTACAACGGGCTCAGTGCTTTATAAAACAAATATCTGCTCGATGCATAACTCCGCTACTTTCACCTGGGTCATCCAATATTGTTCCAGTGATAGGTGTATAATTGTTAGTTCCGATTTAATATTTTGCATTTCTAGGCACAATTAAAAGCAAATACATAATAATTAAGTAATATATATGCAAAGTAGTGGGTGTATGTACATAAATATGTATAGAAATACAAAAGAAACCAATTGTTTGGCACTGGCAATTGTTTTCTTGAATCTGTAATTTGTGTTGCCTAAATTGACGATGAGAATGAACGAAAGATTGTTAAGATAATATTTGTTTTTAATAATGACGATATATAGTAAAATGAATAGTAAAATGTAGCGCTATTATTACAGATGTAATTTACGATAAGTATTGAAAATACTCGTATGCGATCATCATGTAATATATTTAGTTTTATTGAACTACGTCATTGATAATCACTGATAATCAGTGCCACGATTACAAGTAAAATGCATTACATATGTATGTACATATACTGAAGTCTTGTAACACAGATAGAAATGTGCTATCGGCACACTAGCCAACTTGTGCGCTGTAATCATAGTTTTCAGTAAGAAACCGTTGATAGAATAAATTTTGTGTGACAGAGATATCTTGAACGTAATATACCAACGATAAAAAAATTGGTTATTATGATTAGCATTATTATAGAAGTAATAAAAGCATGATTGTATTATAATAAAAGCAAGTATTAAGTTGTCATCAGCCAATTTAAAACATGTTTAATATTTTGTG
>SMLS01034280.1:0-23616 GCA_004785975.1 Popillia japonica | reverse complement strand
CACTATAAACGCAACGCAAAAATATTCATACAGCTATTTTAGATACAAAAAACAAAGTGATGGCAAAATTTGAGTTTCTTCGTATTACGGTCGTCGACGACCCTCAATCGTCTTGGCATGGACTGAACTAGTTTGCGGTATACTGCAGATCTACTGGTCCACCAAAATCTCGTGGCAGTTGCGCTTTTCTCCAAGTTTTTTTGCTTCTAATTTGATGTTGCCTGATCTGTTGTTCGAGGTGATGCCATAGGTTGTCTATGGAGTTCATGTCGAGAGACTGGGGAGGTGTTTTAAGAAGATAGTACGGCAAATGCAGCTAGAAGTGGAAGACCAAAGAAACTTACCGGGCGCGAGCGTTAAGCGATCATACGACAGGTACGAAAAAATCCTAAGATTAGTGCGATATAATTGACCTCATTTATTCAACTGACATTTAGTAAACATGTATGCACAGATACAGTTCGAAAAGTGTTACTTGGCAAAGGTTAGAATTCACTGCTTAACAATGTGAAGAGACTAAAGTGTCTTGTGTTTGCCAAACAACATACGTTAATGCCTCTCCAGACTTTTAGGAGACAGTTATTTTTACGAACTGAAGTAAATATTGGGTACAAATTGGGTACGAAATTTGGTTATTCTTCCAAGTAGATATAGTGGATAGTTTTGTTTACTTGAAAGTATTAAAAACCAATCTTAAAAAAAGTGCACAGAAATTGCGAATTGCTGATGACTTTTCCTTGTACCAAGATAACGACCTCAAACACTCTGCACGAGTTGTACAAGAATGGTTATTATATAATACTCCAAAATTTCTTGAAACACCTCCACAGTCTCTCGACATAAACCATTAACACAAACATCACATTAGAAGCAAAAGAGACGTGGAGAACAGGGTCACAGAAGAGTGGTGCAAAATAGATCCGCTGTACCTATAATACCGCCAAATTAGTTGAGTCCGTGCCAAGACGATTGAGGACCGTTAGCGATGCCAAAGGTGGTGTTACAAAATATTTAAATTTTGCCATCACTTTGTATTTTGTATTTAAAATAGCTGTATAAATACTTTTGCGTTGCGTTTATAGTGCATGTTTATCCAATAAATAACATAACAATCACACTATGTACATTTTATTTCTTTGTATGGCAGGTAAACATTTGAAATAGATGTACTTCTACGTGACATCTGTTAAATATTTCTATTAGCAGTAAACATAGTTTTATAAACACTTATTCCTTATTTGCATAGCTGTATGAATACTTTTGCTGCTCCCTGTAGATAGTAAACTGAGAAACGTTTACATTTTATAATAATACCTAAATAGATACTATTTAATAAATTAATTATACTTTAGCCAGTTAATAGTTATTATTATTAGATAAAAAAGGAATTTTACGAATAAATTCAACAAGTACGTGTTTTCACAAACTTTGAATCGGAGTTAATTCAGCACACGGCATTTTCGTATTTATAAAGGTTCTTTTTATGCTGCGGTAGATCAAACGCATACATATGAGAGTCATAAATCGAAAGAAAGAAATATTTTGATGGGCGTGACAAACAACAGCTGGCTTTTTTGTAAAACCAATAAGGTATCTGGACCGTTATATTGCGCGTGGGTAGATGGAAATAAAGGTCCAAAATATAGACGAAAAATATTACATTGAATGAACCATCAAGTTATCAATGGTTATATCCAGAACGAATATTACCCCATCATAGCGTATTCGCCCGTATTCATCAACGTTTACGAGAAGAAGGAAATTTTTCAAGAACAACCGTCGATTGCGGACGTTCTCGAGAAGTACGAACTGTAGCACTAGAGGAGGCTGTTCTTAATTTAATTGAAGAATCTCCCGGAACAAGTACGAGACAAATTGCCCAAGAGTTAAATGTGAGCCATTGTATAGTATTTAGAATTTTAAAAGAACAAATGCTGTATCCCTACCATATCCAACGAGTCCAAGCGCTCTTACCTCGAGATTTTCTACCTCGTTTAATTTTTAGTCAATGGATAATTCAAATGATCACACAAGCTCCGCAGTTCTTATCTCGTATTTTGTTTACTGATGAGGCAAGCTTTTCTCGCGAATCTATCAGAAATTTCCATAATAATCACATGTGGGCAGATGAAAACCCACACGATCTTGCTGAATCTAAATTTCAACATCAATTTTCATTGAATGTGTGGCTTGGTGTTATTGATGATTATTTAATTGGATCATATTTTCTCCCAATAAGATTAAATGAATACGCATACTGCCATTTTATTGAAGAAGAGTTACCCCAACTTTTTGATGATGTTCCTGTGCAAATTAGGCAAGAACTATGGTTCATGCATGATGGCGCTCCAGCCCACTTTAGTAATAACTCTTGTCGCTACTTAGACGAAGTTTATGCAAATCGCTGGATAGGACGAGGAGGCACCCAGAATTGGCCTGCCCGATCTCCAGATTTGAATCCATTGGACTTTTGCATTTGGGGTTTTTTAAAACCTTGGTTTATTCCACTCCCGTTGAAAATATCGATGATTTAAGGGATCGTATCATCGTAGCATGTGAGACTATTAGAAATACACCAGGATTATTTCAAAGAATACGGAATTCAATTAGACGAGGAATAGAGTCCTGCATTTTGGTCGAGGGGCGCCATTTTCAACATTTATTATTTTTGTAATTGAAAATTTTGTCCACGTTATTATTAGTTTTTTTTTGTAATTTTTTAATTGTTATTAGTAGTACAATTATTGTTCAATCCGTTCTAATTTACAATATTCTTCAACTAAATAAAAAAATGCAATTCTTTCAATATTGTTTTATTTAGTTGTGAAAAATGATTGAAGTCCTTATAAAACTGTCTGGAAATTAGAGAAAATCTGGACAATAAAACTATTTTTCATATGACTTCATTTGACAGCAGCTTACTTTATTTTTTTTTTAATAAATGATAATCTCTGTGAATTTATGAGAAAAGAGTCTGAGCAGTATTTTATTTTTTTGTGATCAAACTAACAACTTTATGATAAAAAGTCAAGACATAAAAAAGTTGCAGATTGAGTCTGTCTTTTTAAATCAATTTTTTAAATAGGAAAATATAGGCGCGATAAAAAGTTCTGATGAAAAATATTATAGGGGTTGTTTTTTTCAGCCCCTTGTAATTATATTTTAGGGTAACAAAAACACTCAAAAACTGCCATTAATTAACCTGCATCTTACCTGGATTATACCTGTCATTACAAGTGTAATATCCGCCATGTTTGCAATGCGTCCCAAGACCCCATCTGTCATTAACGACCACCTTATCTTTAACGGGACTCTCATTATACAACCACGCCAAGAATTCCCTCCCCTTCCAATACGAATCCAGTGCTTCCGCGTCGCCGTCCGACCAGACCACATCCGGTTCGTACCGATTCACCAATTCCTTCAATTCCGGCATCATCTTGTTATCGATATAATCCTTCTTCGTAAAGATCCACCGTTTATCGGCGAGATATCTCGGATTGAACCATTCGTACAAGGAATAATAGAATCCCATGCGCAAGCTTTGGTTCCTAACAGCGTCCGTTAATTCTCCAAGCAGATCTCTTTGAGGGCCAACATCCATGGAATTCCAGCTGTACGAGTACGTCGAAGGCCATAAGGTGTAGCCTTCGTGGTGTTTGCTTGTTAGGACGACGTATCTACGGAAGTAGATCGATAATTTAGTAGATCATCAAGAATTAATTGGTGGTGGATTAATTACTTTGCTCCGGAAGCCTTAAATAGTTCCGCCCACTTTTCGGGGTCGTAGAATTCTGCTTTGAACTCTTTAGCGAAATCTTGGTAAGTGAAGTTCGGTGGGTAATTCTTCTTCATAAATTCCACATGGGAAGGTAGTTTTGTTCCTGAAGTCACCAGAAAGGTCGGCATTACATATTTAAGATAAAAATTGAATACCTTTCCATTTCATCCAGAACCATTCTGATCCAAACCCGGGAACTGCGTAAACGCCCCAATGCAGAAATATTCCCACTTTGGCTTTATCGTACCATTCTGGCAGCGGTCTATTATCTAGGCTATCCCATGTAGGTTCGTACTCAACCCCATTTATTAGTGGATATGCGGTTTGGAATGCGCACATGAAAATTAATATATTTTTCATGTTATCGCCGCCGGAGTTGAATCAAAACTGTGTGGTGATTAATTTTCGTAGATTACATAACATGTGTATAAAACTTAAATTACTAAATTACAATATTATACGCACAATACGATAATTAAAATATTTTAAATTATTTACATGATAAGAGCAAATTATCATTGCTACATATGCTATTGACGCAAAGTATCTAGTGAATGTGTTTATCGTTGAAAAATTGTAAAACTCACACCAGAAGCCGGTTCTATTTCACTCAGATGAATGGTCAAATTAAAATATTGAACAATATCAGGAGGTTGTTGCCAACATATATTTCAAAAGTAAAATTTTTCCAAAATAACCAAATTACGTCATATTATCGTCAATTATACGCCATTTATCACTTATAAAAGACGTTACAGGGGCATCAGATTAAAACATCTTCCATTCATTCTCCATCCAATGTGGGACAAAAGAAGGCCGTGGACAATATTGTCAGATCATAATCATCATCATAATCATAACTTTATTGAACCATAAATACTTCAACGTGGATCACGTCATTATAAAATAGTAATAACAAAACAAACGAAAATAAATTAAAAATATGTATAATAGACACCTATCCTATAGTCATTAAAAACTACCTCATATCTGTAACATTTTTTTTACGAAAGAAATCGTCGTACTATAAAAAGCGGCTTTTATGACATGTTGTTTAACATAATTTTTAACATGCGGAACAGATAGGTATTTTATAGCATATGGTAAGTGGTTATAAATTTTTATGCATTGATGCTTAACGCTTCTTTGAATTTTCGTTAGCTCCGCCTTCGGTGCAAGTAAATGTGAATGTGTCAGGCCTCTGGTACTTTTACTATGTGACAATTCATACTTTTCAAATATGTAATTCTACATAATGTTTTTTTACAAACATCGCGCATTCTAGTATGTATATGGAAGGAAAGGTGAGTATATTAAATGATATCGAAGGCTTCCACGGCCCGAGTCTCTATAATGAGGGTTTCCGGGTGTTGACCGTGTCATGGTAGTAAAATATATACAGTACAAAATAAAAATATAATGCACAAGATATACAATAAACTCGACGTTTCGCCACTAATGTAAGCGGCTTCCTCAGGAGCAAAGAGGTTAACTGGGTAGGTACCAGAAGGTCACGGTAACTCGACGTTTCAACCGCGCTAGAGGCGAAACCCTTCTGACAAGGAAAGACCGAATTGCAGGGGTATATAGTACCGGGCTCTTTTTTTATTATCACACATATGCACCTCCCCTATGTGTAATCATAAAAAGATAATTGTCAATCCATTAGCAGCATGGTAAGCAACCAATTGTACATCAAAAACAACCACCTCATGTCTAGTAGTGCCCGGTTAGTAGCGCGCGAAAAAGAAGCGGTTATCAGTGCATAATAAATAACCATAATGTTAAAATCAGATTGTAATATCCTTTAGCGCTTAAATTCAATAGTTTTATAATACACGAATTGCATGTATGTCAAGATCCATTAAACTAAACTCATACGTCAACACATGAGTGTATGACTGGTTGCCTTCTATTCTGCCAATGCATTGATAATTATTTTTTTAATGTTACACATAGGGGGTATGTATATCTTTCGAGGAAAATAGTGTTGTGACTTACTTACGATCTCTGATCAAAACAAATTTTGTGACCCGTATCGAGGAAATGTTCAGCTAAGGCTGAATGCGCTGAAGACCGCGTCTTAACGTATCGTTGATGCTCTCTGATCCTGGTTTGAATTGAGCGTCCAGTTTCGCCAATGTATACTGAACCACAATCGCAGGGAATTTTGTAGATGCCTTTACAGGAGAGAACATGGCGGACGTCCTTGGCTGAGCGAACAATTCGGTAATATTTCTTTACATGAGTCTCTAACACCTAACTGAAAAACTGATCTAACACAGGCCTTCTGAGCGAAAAAGACGGGCTACCAATCTACTGCCTGCATTTCCCCAGAATATTATTCCGTATTGAAGTCGAGAATATACGTATCCATAGTATGCACTTAAAGCTGTACTGACACTCACACTACGCGATAAGGTTAGAGAGATTAAAATGTCTATATGAGAACTGCAGGAGATTGAGGAGTCGATGTTTATCCCCAAAAAGGACGTTTCCCGTACACATGAGAGGATATTATTAGTAAGATAAGGGTTGTTGTTTATAAACCACTTATTTAACGTCATCAAATTCTTTTCTAATTTTTTAGTAATTTCTTCATAGATTGTTGATCTGCGAGCTGAGGAGTCGTCGGCGAATAAAACTACCAAGTCGTCTATGGCGCCTGGGAAGTCCTTGATATACAAGAGGAAAAGAAGTGGCCCCAAGATAGAGCCCTGTGGCACTCCATATAGTACATCGCCCCATTCGGATCTTATTTCTGTACCATTATCGTCACGACCCACGACACATTGTTTTCTTCCTTTCACTTACGAATAAACCCAATCAAAGGACACTCCTCGAAATCCTATTTTTTCCAACTTCTCCAATAGAGTTGCATGGGAGACACTGTCAAATGCCTTACTCAGGTCCATGAAACTACATGCCATAATATCCTTGTTGTCGATCCCATTAATAATTTCATCTAATAATTGAAAAATTACTCTAGTTGTTGATCTACCTTTCAGATATCCATTTTGATAGTTATTTAATATCTTTTTTTTTGCCAAACGAAGTTCATTATTCTTTTAAATACAATTTTTTCAATTATCTTCGGTATATTTGAGATGATCACGATCGGTCGATAGTTGGTAAAATCTGACTTATCTCCCTTTTTAAGAATTGGTTTAACGACAGTATATTGTAACCTATCAGGAAATATACCAGACGAAAATGATAAGTTTGTATAATATCATTGATCACTTGATGATTCATTTTTATGGAGAACTTTCGTACCGTGTGTATTTGGTTGCAAACTAATATTTTCGGAATTTATGCAATTGGTACCACCCCTGCTCCGCCTACGACCAATAAAATTTAATCCGAGTAGCGAGCTCTTATGCGGGTGGTCTTATCGGCTGGCAATAAACAGAATGTTTTTTAAGGATTAGAAATCGTTTGACGTTACATCTGAAGGAAAATGTAACCGATAAAACAACCTTTTCTTAATCCCATCGATTTGTTTTTTAATAATTCGTCTAAGAACTTTGTTTTTAAATAAGGTAGCAGAAAAAACATTATTTAAGTACTTTATCAATTACATATTTAATAGGTATGCCAATTACACTCACAATGAGTGTTATCCATCGGCAAATATTAGTTTTTTGCGCTTACCGAAATCTCGAATTCATGTTCGTTCTTAAATGTTGCAAGTAATTTCTTTTTGGGAAATTATCGACATAAAGGGACATCTAACTAACGTTTTACAATTGAATACCCAACGTAAATAAGGTAGGTGTTATAATATTATAAATCACAATAGAATATTGTATCTATTCCCTAAAAAGGCGCGAGAGAAATTCGGAGAATACGATTAAATATAAATACGGCTTTAAAACAAGTGTACCTTTGTTCCGTCAATACTATAGCCATTCAAATAAATTGCAGATGTTTCACAGAACCAAACAATAAAACAAGCAATGCGTCCTAATTTTATTTCCTTTTATTTAACGCATAGGTATTAGCATATTATGATGCATATACAGTGAGCAGCAAAAGTATTCATACAGCTATGCAAATCAGGAATACCTACGTGTTTATAAAACTATGTTTACTGCTAATAGAAATATTTAACAGATGTCACGTAGAACATCTATTTCAAATATTCACCTGCCATACAAACAAACAAAATGTAAATAATGTGATTGTTATATTGGATAAACATTCACTATAAACGCAACGCAAAAATATTCATACAGCTATTTTAGATACAAAAAACAAAGTGATGGCAAAATTTGAGTTTCTTCGTATTACGGTCGTCGACGACCCTCAATCGTCTTGGCATGGACTGAACTAGTTTGCGGTATACTGCAGATCTACTGGTCCACCAAAATCTCGTGGCAGTTGCGCTTTTCTCCAAGTTTTTTTGCTTCTAATTTGATGTTGCCTGATCTGTTGTTCGAGGTGATGCCATAGGTTGTCTATGGAGTTCATGTCGAGAGACTGGGGAGGTGTTTTAAGAAGATAGTACGGCAAATGCAGTTAGAAGTGGAAGACCAAAGAAACTTACCGGGCGCGAGGGTTAAGCGATCATACGACAGGTACGAAAAAATCCTAAGATTAGTGCGATAAAATTGACCTCATTTATTCAACTGACATTTAGTAAACATGTATGCACAGATACAGTTCGAAAAGTGTTACTTGGCAAAGGTTAGAATTCACTGCTTAACAATGTGAAGAGACTAAAGTGTCTTGTGTTTGCCAAACAACATACGTTAATGCCTCTCCAGACTTTTAGGAGACAGTTATTTTTACGAACTGAAGTAAATATTGGGTACAAATTGGGTACGAAATTTGGTTATTCTTCCAAGTAGATATAGTGGATAGTTTTGTTTACTTGAAAGTATTAAAAACCAATCTTAAAAAAAGTGCACAGAAATTGCTGATGACTTTTCCTTGTACCAAGATAACGACCTCAAACACTCTGCACGAGTTGTACAAGAATGGTTATTATATAATCCTCCAAAATTTCTTGAAACACCTCCACAGTCTCTCGACATTAACCATTAACACAAACATCACATTAGAAGCAAAAGAGACGTGGAGAACAGGGTCACAGAAGAGTGGTGCAAAATAGATCCGCTGTACCTATAATACCGCCAAATTAGTTGAGTCCGTGCCAAGACGATTGAGGACCGTTAGCGATGCCAAAGGTGGTGTTACAAAATATTTAAATTTTGCCATCACTTTGTATTTTGTATTTAAAATAGCTGTATAAATACTTTTGCGTTGCGTTTATAGTGCATGTTTATCCAATAAATAACATAACAATCACACTATGTACATTTTATTTCTTTGTATGGCAGGTAAACATTTGAAATAGATGTACTTCTACGTGACATCTGTTAAATATTTCTATTAGCAGTAAACATAGTTTTATAAACACTTATTCCTTATTTGCATAGCTGTATGAATACTTTTGCTGCTCCCTGTAGATAGTAAACTGAGAAACGTTTATATTTTATAATAATACCTAAATAGATACTATTTAACAAATTAATTATACTTTAGCCAGTTAATAGTTATTATTATTAGATAAAAAAGGAATTTTACGAATAAATTCAACAAGTACGTGTTTTCACAAACTTTGAATCGGAGTTAATTCAGCACACGGCATTTTCGTATTTATAAAGGTTCTTTTTATGCTGCGGTAGATCAAACGCATACATATGAGAGTCATAAATCGAAAGAAAGAAATATTTTGATGGGCGTGACAAACAACAGCTGGCTTTTTTGTAAAACCAATAAGGTATCTGGACCGTTATATTGCGCGTGGGTAGATGGAAATAAAGGTCCAAAATATAGACGAAAATATTACATTGAATGAACCATCAAGTTATCAATGATAATAGGCTCAATCAAAAGCTTCGCACAATATTTTAATAAAGATACCGGTACACCGTCTTCAGCTATGGCATTTGTATTACTTAGGTCTGTAATTGCGCTCATAATCTCCTGTGTAGTGACTAAATGCAATGAAAAAGTATGTGATGCAAATGTTTCATCTGACATGCGGAGTGTTTGGTTTTTTTCTGAATTGTTTTCACATATATTTATAAAATAGTTATTCATGTCCGTCAATAGATCAATCCAATTTTCTTTTTCGCCACTAAAGTCATTTATATTGAACAGTGTCTGTTCTTTACCACCGTTTAGTTTGTTGATTATATTCCACGACGCCTTTGTTCTATTCGTTGAATTTTCTGTAGTAACACCATAAGAGCTTGGAATTTATCGATAATTTCGCGAATGCTTGTTGCATAGCGACGAAGACGAGTGTCAGTTTGACAAGCATTTAAATCACGACAGTCCGTAGGGCTGGAATGGTTTATGGTCGAAGTCGTTATGCAGGAAGTATGAGTGAGGTTGCTATTTTTTCGGTTTCTTTAGTGTCACATACTGAAAATTGTTATAACGAAATGGACGGATTATTACATTAGTTGGCCACAAAAATGCTTCAAATATTTTATCAAACGTGTCTTCATCTACGGCTATCAATGTCGGTACTCCTAATTTGTAGCTTACTGCAAGCCATTATGTTTATTTAATTTTCCAATAAATAATCTTTTACATTTTCTTCTGTTGAGTAGATCTCCAAGATGGTCTCCAGGGGGCGTAACCGCCATCATAAACTTTTAGTGATTTTTCACTGAAATCCGCCCAGTAAATGCTACCAAAAAATATGTTCCTTTTGAAGCTAAGCTTTACTGGAGTAATTTTAGTTTAACGCTTTTTGACATATCTATGCACCACTTCGGTGACAATTATATAACAACAGCGAGCACTATGGCTCTAAATGAATGCCTAAAACAATTTGAAGATCTCGTTGGAGTAATCTAATTGAGAAGACTAAAAATGTTGAAAGCCAACGTTAGTTAGCGTTATTTTTCTGTAATTTCAAAGTTGGTCATACTGACATTGATTGTAGATGATTCGCAAGAATTTCTGCCTTTCCAGAAGGCGAGTAAATAATGCAATCAGGGCCCTGCATGGACCGAATGCCCTCAGACTTGTTTTTGTTCAGCTTCAGGGCTTTTGCCATTTTCCACAAGGAACCGCCGTCAGTCGCGAGGGAAGACACCTTATTTCGTCAATTATTCTCTCTGAATTCTCTTAGAGAGGTCGTTAGTTCCCTAGAGACCGGGTTTGCATCTAGCTATATCGACAGGATGGCCAGTTCTTTGAGCCCTATTCTTCGCCCTTCGGTGATTCCATAACAGCTCTCGGCGGGAGAGTGGTAGCCATTTATTTGGTTCAGGCGTCGCATATGAGGTGGCAGCCGCTATACTATGCGAAATATTTCTGGTCAGGTCAGAGGCGGCAGTTTCCAGATCTTTAATGGTATTCAATTCGGGATTATTCCCGAGTGATACAGATTTCATTTTTGTTTCGAAGGACTTCCACTCAACCCTGCGGTGAAGAAGACGACATTCCTTGTCATAATTCCAAATACTGTCATTTAAAGTGACATTAATGACTAATCAGAAAACCAACATTGATAAACAAAAAGTTCCCAACATGAAGGTAATAATACGATATAATTTCTAATTTATTTCAATGGTCACCTACGATAGTTGTTAAACAACAACGTTATACGACCGCACGAGAAAAAAAATTGGCATTAAATTTACAATAAACAGTCCTAAAGGACCAAGCATTATATCTGACATTTTTCTGTAATGTCAAAGTTGGTCATATTGGCATTCCCTGTCATAATTCTTTGTTTTTAAATAGGTATTGTCATTTAAACTGACAGAAAGCCAACATTGAATAATAAAAAGTTCTCAACATTAACGTAACGTGATACGACATAATTTATAATTAGTTAATTAAATTATCTGCGTGGATGGTTTCTGTTAAATAAAAGATGTGATATTCTTAAAATTTATTATTAGATTAAAATGTTTCTGTACTACACAAGCACAATAATACAATTTTTTTGAAAGTAAAGGTTTTAAACTTCATAGGAGTTTACACATCTAATCTAACTAAAATTGGTTATCCTAAGAACCCACGCCCATTCCACTTGTATGCCCGCCTTTTCCGGCAACCTAATAACTGTGAAGTTGTCCGCTGTCCTCCACTGTAAAAGATTAATTTCACATCATCAGAATAGGAGAAAAACTCATCTGTCATTTTGATACCTTCAATGACTTATCATAACCTAACATCTCCACAGTGGTATTTGAGCTCCTGAATAATTTAGCAGTTGATCCTAATAACAACCGACTGTTGTTAGGCCATTCTAACGAAATCGCATATACAGTTCCGGGTTTCGCCGTATACCAAACTTTAGCGATGGTGTCGTTTTGAACAGACCACGGTGTAGATTCGTAAATGGCTTCGCCGTTGATGTCTAACCATTTTCCCAAATCTAGCAGCCGCTCTTGGAAGATCGGTATAATGGTGCCCTCTTTAGTTGGGCCAACATTAATAAGGATATTCCCTAAAAAATTTCATCACCGTTAATGCTGCTATAAGCTATACAGCGGAATATGAGATATAGCAACCTCCACAGCTGACTGTTTCTACCATAGTCTTGATTAATTCGAATGACGTTAAGACGGAATTATAATTTATGTTTCTACGATATCCCCAAGAGCTTTTATCGACCGTCATGGCGTTCTCCCACTTATGCGGTTGTAGTACGCCTAGAATATTCAAAATCAGAAAAACCCAAATCAATTAGCTCCGATTTACCTGGATTATATCTATCAGAGCAAGTGTAAAAATCACCATGCTTGCAAGGAATACCTCTGCCCCACCGATCATTGACGACTACTTTATCTTTAACGGGACTCTCATTGTACAACCACGCTAGGAATTCGGTAGCCTTCCAGTAGACATCTTCCGCTTCCCAATCACCGTCCGACCAAATCACATCCGGTTCATATAAATTAATCAACTCGATTAATTCCGGTAACATTTTATTATCGACGAAATCGCGTGTTGAAAAATTGGCGCGTTTATCGGATAAATATCTAGGATTGAACCATTCGTATAAGGAATGATAGAAGCCCATTCGTAGATTCTCGTTCCGAACGGCTTTGGTTAAATCTCCCAGTATATCTCTTTGTGGGCCAACATCCATGGCATTCCAACTGAATGAGTTCGTCGCAGGCCATAGGGTGTAACCTTCATGGTGTTTGCTCGTTAGGACGACGTATCTAAAGAAATTTTAAAAGGTAATGATTGAGATTTTTTGTTGTGAGGATGATTTACTTTGCACCGGAAGCCTTAAAAAGTTGCGCCCAATATGCAGGATCGTAGAATTCTGCTATGAAGTCTTTCGCAAAATCTTGGTAGGTGAAGTTGGGAGGATAATTTTTCTCCATAAATTTGTAATAGGAGGATATGTTGGCTCCTAAAATTATTGAGATTTAAAATTTTATTATATGATTGGTTGCAGTTTAAATCTGAACCAGTTATGCCAAATTGGTTTCTCTGTAAAAATTTCCTGGATTTTGATCAAAAGGATTCCATTTTTTGTTTCAAGTTCAAGTTTTGGTAGGAGAAGGCTTTAAAACGTGATCCAATATGCAATGAAAATTTGATATTCTACCATTGTATTATTTATTCATTCAAGTATGTTCGTCATCCAATCTGAATCTCTCTTTTTTGAAAGGGGCTGGTGCTCAGTTTACTCAGTCTACTTGCTTCTCCACATATAAGGTCTGGGATGATAGCCAAATGAAGGCTTGGTGCATCATCAAAACATTTTTTTTTCAAAAATCTAAGACTTCCCCCAAAGAAATTACTAACGAGGATATTGACTTGAAACAAATTTTAAAATGTTATCTGAATATCAAGAAAGATTTACTGACTTTAAAGATCAGACCATTGACCACATTTTTCAGTTATTCCTGAAACTACAGAACTCCAAGTTCAGAAAGGAAGTGTGGACCAGTAAGGCGGCAAATGTTTTATTTTGAAACAACAAAGCTGCTTTATACTTGACACTAATTGGCTTCCAAACAGGAGATGTCTTAAAGGACATTTATTCTCAAGTTCCAAGCCCCAACCTTTCTATACTGGAAATATTCGAAAACCACTGGTATAACCTCTTTTTTTGTCTTCAATCTTGCTGGAAATCTTTAAAAAATTACATTTAGTTGGGAACTGCAATTGCCCCAGCAATTAGGTAAAGGTTTTATAATTCCTACAAGTTAATTGTGATGGTTAACAACCAAATATTACGAATCTTTAAGTCTAAATATCGCAAAAGCAATTGAAGAAAACTGTGGGATATCCTACGTAGGACATATTCTCTAATATGCCAAAAATACTTTTCTTAGTTTGTAACTGTTTTTGAATCGCCCTGTATAGTAATGAACTATGTAGATTAGCCTGTCTGAAGTTAGCCTCAATTATTAATGTTATTTCAGGATGTTCTAGGTTTGTTTGACATTTGTCGCTGTCCCTCCCATCTCCTTTTCAAAAATTTGAAACTTTACCAAGTTGTTCCAGATTCTTGGAATAATTGTTTCAATGTTTTAGCCTTCTATTATCCGTAATCTTACTTAACGTTGCTTCAAATTTTTAGAATTACACCTGCTTTAGTTCATGAAAAAATGAGGCCTTTCCCAATTATTTTTTTATCGGCATTTTGAAAGTTATTGTACAGTGAGAGTCAAAATGATTGATTGGGTTGGTTAACCTGATTTTTGTTGTAAAGTTGCCATTTCTCGAAATAATATCATCAGATATGCAGTGGCGGGTCTTATGTAATTACTTCGTTTACGTATATATATTGTAATATCGAGGGTGACAGTTTTTATTACTAATCGTGAAATGATGCTATCAACCTTGCTATGAAATGTCTCACTACACAATAAAAGAAGCAGTTAGTAAAATAATCAAACGAAAGAGATACCTACTTAGTACTAAATTATTCGATTTCAATACAAATATTAGCTGACAGTTCCGAATTCAATATTACCAATTACAAAACCTAAAATGTGGTCCAAAAGGGCTGCCAGCTGAATTAATCATTTTGACTCTCATCGTAAGTGGGTTGTAACGGCAGTCAATATATTTCTATACTTTTGACCTTCCACCATGTGTATACTTCATGAAAAAACCCAAACTTCAATTTAAAATCATGATAGTTTTTCCAGATTGCTCTACATTGATCCAAAAAATGAATAAAAGCAAAATGTTGCCTACATGAAGTTAGCCCTACCCTCTCCCGTCTCTTTTCCCAACATTTAAAATTTTAAAAGTTGTTGTGATTCTTGGGAGATTCGTTACACAAACTATGACGTGTGTGAAGTTAGTTTTCGGTAAATTATAACTTTGACAAGCAAAAAACAATCAAACAACTCACGCTATTATCCAAAGATATATGCATCAGGTTGGCTACATAAAATTTAATTTGGTAAGACTGTAATGTTGCCTACCTTCACTACGTAATGTCAATGACATAAAATGTCAATGTTTTATGTTTGGGGGCGTGTGATTTGAACGATTTGAATTTCATTGTCTACCAATAACCAATTACAGCGCGAAACTTAAAATCTCCATAACATCTAATTAACGAATTAAATAATTTACCTTTCCAATCCATCCAAAACCATTCAGACCCAAAACCAGGAACAGCATAAACACCCCAATGTAAAAATATTCCAACTTTAGCTTTATCGTACCATTCAGGTAACGGTCTCGTATCTAAACTTTCCCACGTAGGCTCATATTTTAATTCGTTATTACCTTCCAGTATATAAACTGCGTTTAGTTGGACAATTCGAAATGCGCAAATGAAATAGAATATTCTCATGTTGTTGTTATCACTATGATAGTCGGATGGAAACTGTGTAATGAGTCTACCATAACTTATTATATTGTATCGTTACAGAAAAAATCTGCTGCAGCTATTAGTGGCTATTAAGATAAAAATGGTTACTGCCATTAGTATATCGCACTTTTGAGGTTATGCCAATTCGCAAATAATTAGATATCGAGAACTAATCACCAAATAAAGTTTTGATAGTGCTATCAGCATATTAAATATAGTATTAGTAACTTGGTTTATTCCTCCTGTTTCCTGAACGTGATGATCGATACTTTCACCATATTTTCTCGTTGTATACAATGCCGTCCAAAAAATTTGGTATAGGTATATGTACATGTTTGTTGTATAATGTTAGTTCCATAAACAGTAAAGATAGTAAAACATGGCGTTTCGTAAATTGCATGTTTTATTTTTAAGAACAAATTAATAAACCTTGGACAAATAACATACAAAAAAAAGTTTCTGCCAACGAAAAAACTGACATACAAATGTCATAACTCTTTAGCAAGGATAAAACACATATGAGATGTATAATTATTACGTTACTGCATTGAGATTAGCTTCAAGTTATCAGTGTGAACCAACAGACTAATACCGAGCGACTATATATGATTGAAAATTTTCTACTTAAGGTGGCAACACTTGTATGACTTCATCTTAGTACGCCTGGTTTTTTAATTTAAATTTGTCAGACAATTATCAAAATGAAAGCCAAGCCAAAACGACATAAGATACAAACGAAATAACCTACAAAGTTATATATACAACGAATAACCAGGCTAGCCAATCTTTTAGTGTTGCCAAAGTAAATGCTTTTTTGTACCAATCGTTTGTCGTCATTTGGTATTTAGTAAAAGTAATGATTAACAAGAAATTTCTGTATTTTAACAATGAGATCAAACTCCTTATTCTAATATGTGAAGTATCAATTTCTACAATCTTGATGCTTGGCTGGTATATTACACATTCTACTCACTTCTACTAACAAAGGTCAGTCTGATAGAAATGTCAAAATATCAAATTTAAGTGAAAATGACGCGATTCTAGTGCTACGAGACCCAATTTTCTTTCCAATATTTAGAAAAATGATGAGACACCGCTTAAGTTGGCAACACTTCTATACGACATAACCTACAAAGCTATATCGACAGCAAATATCCAGGCTATATAGCCAATTTTTCAATGTTGCCAAAGTGAATATCCCCATCATTTATATGTAGTCATTTGATGCTATTGTGAATGTGTGTTATTGTTAATTAAAGATGATCAACAATAATTTTCTATATCAAAGCAATAAAATCAAACCCCTAAATTACTCCAGTATACGAAGGGTCAAATATGCTAACATGGTGGCAGGCTATATTCCGCATTCTTCTATCAAACGTCAAATGTGACAGAAATGTCAGTTAAGTCAAAGAATCAGATTTAAGCGAAGAAAAGTTTGTTTTGCGGTTTTAACAGTACACAAACTACTTTTTTTCTAATATTTAGAAAAGTAATAAAATACTTTTAGACATTATAAGCGAAAAATTAGTGGAGGGATGGGAACATTTTATATTATACCGAGCGACTACAAATAATTGGAAATTTTTTACTTGTGGTGGTACCACTTCTGTAATTTTATGTTAGCACGCCTGATATTTAAACTTGACAGACATAAGGTACAAACCACATAACCTAGAAAGTTATAAATTGGTTAGCAATTTGAAAACAAAAACTTAACAAAAATTTTCATTTGAACGCCTAAATTTACAAGTTGGGCAACTTTAAAATATTTTCGGCTACAATTTTGGGGAGCTAAACCCCATTTATTTAGATTAAGTCTACTTTTTGTAAATCAATTTTACAATAACAAACGAATAACTTCATCAACAACTTTATTGTAAAAATAGTTTCAACAGCAATGCATCCCACTACTTAACCCTGAATAAATCATAATAGAAATTTAAAATCTTCTCATAAATATAATTAATATTGTCAGCGTTAATCTTCTTCCCGAAGTATCTTACATAATAAATAACAGCATATATACTCTCTCCAGTTTTCGTATGAACTATCAAGAAATAATAACTAAAATCGTGTAAATAAGGCTGATAATTAGGCGGCACCATCTGTACAAATTGGCCCCATTGCTTCACGACCTTCGTCTCAAGATCGAGAGTCAATTTAAACTTCAACGAAGTCACTAGAAAGACGAATAACGCAAAGAATAACCCGTGCATTATCAGCGTAAGTATAATGTTCAATAAAGCACTGAAAAATCCCCTCTTCTTCTTCTGTTTCTCCGAATTCTTAAGATAACTATAAGATGTATCTTCCGTTACTGGTTCATCGATTACGTTATTATTCCTATGCGTATTTTCAACATTTTTATGCTTCTTTTCCTTCTTCTTGTTCTTCTTCTCCTGTTGCTTCTGCTTCTGCAACGCTAACTCATTAGCTTGCAAGTCTCTCTGTCTTTGTTTCTCTCTCATCTCTTTCTCGGCTTCGACCCTCTGCTGAAGCTCAGAATAAAATTGTACGATATTCTTAGCACAAGCTTGACACTGTTTGCTATCCAGGCAAGGTCCGGCAGCTTCCCGTATCACTGGCACCAACGGATTGTCTTTCAAATCGAGCCATTTTAAAGCTTTTATTTTGCCGAAGCTAAGCGGTAAATGTTGCAGCTCGTTCTTGTATAAATCCAAGTGTTTTAATTTGATGAGATCACCGAAATTGTCCGGCAACTCCTTCAGCGAATTCTTACTCAAATCGAGCTTCGTTAGAAACTTTAAGGTGGAGAAATTTTTCTACAATCGAATTATGTAGATAAATGGGTGGTGGAGTTTGATAAGACGATTTACTTACCGGTAATGTTATAAGGTGATTGTTCGATAAATCCAAACTAAAAACATTTTTGATGTTCGCCTTAAATTTAATATAATTTGTGTTAAAAATCAAATTTATGTTTAACTTGGCTTGTAACTTACGATATCTTTAACTGGAACATCTTGAAGATCGCACATGCTTAAATCGATTTCTCCATCGTCGATTTTATCTTTTAAATTAATTTTTTGTGATGGCGGCATTTTTAATTCGGTGTTTAATTAACGAACAAGCGTTTTAAAATGACTAAATTTTGAAATTAATTATTGGAATAATTATTCCGATGTAAACATACAACACGTCAACAAATTTAACTCGACTCGCCGTATGCGATAAACGTCAAAAATACGGGGTACCAACACCATTTTTTACAGAAGAACATCAACATATTACGATAAAAATAACTAGAATTGTTTTTAATCAGTTTTTTTATAACTAAAACCTTGTTCACATTGATGTGTTCTACATTTTTTTTTCCTTTTTTTTGAAGAATTTGCATGTTGAATTTTGTAAAATAATCCGGGAAATAAACGTTAGTGTTAAGAAAAATTTTTAATCTGGTTTAAAAAGGTTAGGAAAAGTGTTTCCAGTAAAGTGAAGTTGAAAATTTTTTGCACAAATCATTACATAGTGCGTATTGTAGATTTGTGAAAATGACTTGTAATACTCGTATATCTCCTCAAATTATTTTAAGATAAGTCTATTTTCGATTCATTTATCGAAAAAATAATTGATATATCTTTTTATGCATGGTCGGAAACGTTCACGTTCGGTAGCATTAGCTCATTTTTTTAGCAACGTTCTAAAATAGTAATTATTTACGTTATATAAGCCAAATATCAATCTATCCATATGCATTGAAACGTACCATTCGCAAAAACCAAAACAAAGAAACGAACAACAGTAATAAAGTAAATTTCTATGGGCTCACGTACCTCGAGAATAATGAGTGACGATGATTCAAGATCTTCAGATAACGATAGTGACAATACTGATTTGCACTATGCTGAAATTATACAAAGACTAATAAATAGGTACAGAAAGTATGATCTGTTTGCTTTTATATCTTATATTGAATTAATACGTATATCCTTCCATATGTAACAGTGGGCACTTATCGGCTTACACGGAAGATTCCGAAGATAGTTATAATGGATGTCGTGTGCCGAAAATAAAATATGTACCATGCGTAACGAAGTTAAACGTAAGTTTTAAAAATATTAACTCGTCAAATTCTTAGAATAAAATTGTAGGAAAGCGATTTTTATTTCGACACTACATTAGCTAGCGGATTGGTCTCGTCTAAACGGAAACCAGTAGGGAATAATATTACAACAATGTTGCTCAATAGAGAAGTAAGTCGTATTATAAATTGATTCAATCGTGAATGCATGCATTTAATTTTTAGCGAAGCATGTGTCCGTACGACCGTTTTTCAAGACCGAATAAAACAAAAATATCAAATTGCTTCCTGCCAAATCATATGGAAAGATTAGATAAGCATGATGGTAAGGTATTTTGCGGAACGTTCTCGAAGGAAGGCAATTATTTTATAACTGCATCGCAAGGTAAGATATTTTTATATTATCGAGGACTCAAATCAATTTTAGTATTTTCATTTTTAGACCAAAAAATTAGGATTTATAGATCTGATAGAGGTGTTTATAAACTTCTTAGAACTATTCATGCACGTGATGTAGGTTGGAGTATTATCGATGTCGCTTTCAGTCCTGATCAAGAACATTTTGTGTATTCGACTTGGTCAACAGCATGTAAGTTATTAATTTTTTTATAATACTATTAGTCGTATATGATTGTGCGATAGTGTCTGGCGGACCAATAAAGGCAGTGAGTATCGAGAGGAAAGTGATAGGAAGGTAGAAGTCAAGACAAAAGTTGCAATTTTATATTTTTTAAACGCGTTATCGTAAACAAAACGACGTGCACATCATTAAGAGAATTTTCAGAATCGCCAACACAAAAACAATAATATACCCATCGAAGTATAATAACAACTTCAATATGAATACATTGTTATGTTGGCACGAATGAGCAATGTTGACATATACCGCTCTGTCATTTATCGTGTTTGTTTACTTTCATCTGTTTGCCAAATATGACAAATTTGACAGGAACGTTTCCTAACCTTACTTAAAATCTAAATAAACCGATTTTGCAACATTGTTTTGACGTTTGTGATGACGTGCACAGCTTCGAATCGTGAACGCACCATAGATACGTTAAGAAGTTAAAAATGACGACAGAAATGAAGGAGGAACAGTTTCAAGAAAGAAATAAGTGTGTTAAAACGAGAAATTAGAAACCTGCAGAAAGAAAATGATGAAATTGAGAGGAAAGAAAATATAGAATACATCGAAAAGGAAAGAAAAACGAAAAATATAATGATGAGTGGACACAAGAACGTAAAGAAAAGGTAATGCGAAATAAAGAAAAATTCATAAACTTTATGGGATTAAATGAAGATTTAACAAAAAAAAGGAAGAAGAAAAACAATGACAGATAAGACACCAAAAACAAGTGAAGGAAACGAAAAACTACTATGAGAAACTTGATAAAAAAACAAACGAGAAACGCGGAAAGAAACAGAAGTAAACTAGACCTAGTGGCAACAACAAGGAAAGAACACTTAGAAGCAAAAGAGCAAAACAAAGACAAAGGAAGAGATAAAAGGATACAAATGTAGTATAAAAAAGCAGAGTAAGAATTAAAGAAAAGATTTGGATAATAAGAACGTGGAGAAGGAAAGTAAATAAGTTAATAGATGAGATGGAAAAAGTAAATATGGATATTGTAGGCATTACGAAAGCAAAAAAGAGGACAGAGATTCATATAGAGTGAAGCAAAACACGAAAGTAGAGACAATGAAGAAAAGACGAAATACATAAGGGGTTGGTTTGCAATTTCAGAAAGAATTAAGATAGAAATGAAGAAAATAGGAGGTGGAAATAAAAAATAAATTCTGGGGGCAATTAGATGACGTAACAGAACACAGTGCGGGCAGGCTCCTAGTTCATGGGGACCAAAATGGAAGAATAGGAAGAAAAGACGAAACAAAAGTAAGAAGAATAGGAGTACACGAGGAAAATGTAAGAAATAAAAATGACCCTATAGTGCAGTTGAAGAAACAAAAATGCAGAAATTATCTTTCAAAGAAAACTAATGAAAACCACCAAAAACTATAAAGAACAAAGATTGAAAGTGAAACAACTAGTGGAAAAAGCCAAACAATTCTCATGGAACGAATTTGGGTAAACAATGGAAAGATATTGGAATCATATTAGAAAATGAAGCAGCTGCAATGGCTCTATGGAAAGAGGAACCCTAATTGGGAGTCTACATTAGTAAAGTCTCGGCTACTAACAAGGGAACACCGGCGGGTGTCCCCCTCCGATTTCGATGAAACTTTACAGATCGAAAGAGTACCACAAAATAAGAGACACGTTTTTTTTATCTGCGTATCCGCACGATTTTGGGGTACAGCCCCCTCCAAAGTTTGGACGATTTTTCAAAGAATTTTTGCAAATATTTCCTAAACTATAACAGATATTAAATTTTGTTCGTAACATAATTTGCAGCATATTGCGTGGCCCTAAGGGTGGCGTCGGTCGTATTCGCAAAAAGTTAATAACGGGGCACGGGGTAACCCATACCCCCCATTTTTTTTAACATTTTTTCTTTTTCTTATTCATCAAAAGAAGGCCGCTTTTACATAGAATACGATGATGTATAACAAGTTTAGAAAATTAATAATTGTAAAAATAGAAAAATTATAATAAAGCTTCAAAATTAATAAACTTGTGTATTGATATAAATCAAATGAACTATAACAGATATAATTTTCTTTGCTTAACATAATTTCCAGCATAATAAATGGTCCCAAGGTAGATATCTTCACAAAAAGCTAATAACGGGGTACCCCATACCCCCCATTTTTTTAATAATTAATGTTTTCATTATTCATCAGAAAAAGATCGCTTTTACATAGAAAACGGTGATGTATAATAAATTTAGAAAATTAATATTAGTAATAATAACTCAAAATAAATATATGTACGTGTCTATTGTCTTAAATATTCAGTCACTTCAGATATAATTGGTAATTTGCATTATAAATAGGTACCTATATAAGACGACTATTCCAAATGAGAACATTAGAAGTCGTTTTTCGTGTAGTGTAGGTCAGTACCTATAGTTTGGCACAATGGCGATCGTAAATTAATCAAATGTGTTGAACATGTTACTTGCAACATTTCAAGTTAATATAAATATAACTAATATCAAATATTATACTAGTATACCGGTAAGGTTTCAGGTGAAGCAACGACGGAGGAGTGTCCAAGTCCCCACTATAACTCGCTACAGTAATCGTACTCCCCGACTCGAACGGCTGTAGTATCGGGTAATGTAGTATTATTTGTTCTGCGGTGTGATATAGATCAACGGAGCCCAATTAATAGTAAATGCCAACTTACACTACCGAAGGAAAAGTTGCGATGTTACAATGGCATCACATGAGTAATAGTTTACAACAAGTATGTGACCTTTTTAGCGTAAAATACCCCAACAGGCCAATACCAAACAAAACAACGATTCTTCGTTTAAAAAACAAATTTAATGAAACCGGTACTGTTTATAACAAACCGAAGTCCTATCCCAGCCGCAAGATTTCAGAGAATATTTGTGAACTTGTATTGGCTTCAGTAGCGAATGAGTCACGAGTGTCATCAAATCGTATTGCTACAGACTTAAAGATATCCCCTTCGTCTGTGAAGCTAATATTAAAAAAGAATGGCTATAAACTCTCAAAACGTCAAGAATTATTTGATGGTGATGCTTTTAGAAGGATGCAGTTTTCTGGGAAAATTTTAGACAAAATTCATGCGGAAAATGATTTCTTAAACCGTATTTTATTTAGTGATCAGTCTTCTTTTTGGGAAGTTGCAAAGCATAATCCGTCAGCGATTAGGTACTGGAGTCAGGTCAACGAACATCGTAGTGTCGCGTCTAATACCCAAGTACGGCGAAAGTTAAATGTTTGGGCAGGCTTGCTGGGTAATCGTATTATAGGACCCTTTTTCATTGACGGCGCTTTGAATTCTGCCAAATATTTAGAACTTCT
>SMLS01034278.1:0-21058 GCA_004785975.1 Popillia japonica | reverse complement strand
CCCCCCACAAGGCATAGTGAATAAATTTTCGAATATGTTTCCTTCTATTTGTCGTTCTAGTACACCTTTTTGCTTGGGAAATTCGGAGCCCAACCATTTACCGTTTACTTTACATGGTTCCATAGTAGCTTGGTGCGTGAAGCAAGATCTTCCTTGTCAAAGCCGCTAGCGCTTTTTATAAACTTATCCATTAAGACATCGGAATTTTCTGACCGTTGGCAAAGAACAAGAATCTGTCCAATCCTTAAAAAGAATGATAATAGCAACATTGAGAATTATTCAAGCTTATCCATTCTTATCTAAATTCTTATCTAACTAACAGATCTAATTACGTTTTATAATTGATACAAAACACTAGACTTCTATCCTTCATCTGGTGTGCCACAAGGCTCAAGTCTAAGTCCTCTCTTATTTATATTATATATCAACGACTCACTGACGCAATTAACATGTCCATTACTTGCATTTGCCGATGATGAGAAGATCTATAGTTCTCTAAAGACCTGGAATTATATGGTGTCGCAAATTCAATTTAAAATAAAATATTAATAAATGTTGCTTCATATCTTACACATGTAAAGTAAACAATATTTTATCTAAAAAACAATATATTGCCAATTGTTAATGGTATTAAAGACCTTGGGGTGTATTTTAATTCTCGGCTTAGCCTCTCTAACCACATAGACTGGATGTGTGCCTCTGCGTCTAGAACGTCGGGTTTTGTGATGCGTTCTTGCAGATTTTTCCATAATATACAGCTGATGATGACACTCAACTTAAGTCTGGTTGTTAGCAAATTGGAGTATGTATCTCAAGTATGCTCTCCTCAATAGCTATACTTACAACTTTCTATCGAAAAAGTTCAACGAAGATTCTTGAAATATTTGTCTCTGGTAATTATCCTTAGCGAGGCATAGACTACACTTATTTGTTAGACGCACATAATGTGCAAGCTTTAAATTACCGTTGTTACCCCCTTTCATGTCTTGATTTCTTTATTCGTAGAATTTCCTCTCGCTTTATTCCTACCTTTATGCCCTTTTTCACGAACTAACCTTCTTCAACCATTTCCGCTGATGGTGATGTGCAGAGTAGAAAATTTTCTGCAACTTTTAACGTTGTGTCTATTGCTAAAAGCAGTCTCGTTAAGTCAAGTCTGCATGCCATTATTGGACTCACACTACCCTCGATGATGGCCTACATGGTCCGCACATCCGTACATGCTTCGACTGTAAGGTGGTCTCTGAGGAAATTGAGATTACGTGGATGTCTAGCCATGAGAAAACCTCTTTTGTAAATTCAAGATAATACTTTGCATTAAAGAGTAGATTCAAACTTCTTCCCTTAACATTTTACTGATGTGTCGAATTATTATGTAAAGAATATTTGAGCGGGACTTACTTTATTATACAATGAACCTGACATAAATGACACTTACGGAAGGACTTTCCCAAAAAGAACAAAATACAACACAAAGCATTTTACGTAGAAACATAATAGACATAGATAATGTGCTAGCTCTCAATATTTACAATTAGATTAGGTTACAGCAGGTTGGTTGGCTCCACTTACTACGACCAATGAGATCTATTATGAATCATCTAGATCTTCTAGTCCCAATTGATCTCTAAGGTTCCGAAACAGTTTAGATCTTCTTGAGGGGCCATAGGTCTGATATTGGGATATTGGTGTGCGCTACCACCACGTAGTCCCAGATAATGTGTTTTGCTAGTACGCTGTATGTGTTTAATTAGTAAATATGGCCGGCTACCATGTCCATCTTCTTGAGGTGATACTTCAGAGTACTATGGTTAATGAATAAAGCCGTAACTGTGGCAAGATATCTTTTGTTATGGTCCAGCAGGGATTTAGCTATAGCATTTGAAAAAGTGATTAACTTTTTTGATAGTGTTAATTGAAGTAGTGTAGTGGAAAATACGTTCTAACGTGTCTTTTGGTAAAACCAAAAAATTGCTCTGGTGCAATGAATTAGCACTGCGAGCGAATTCTCACTAAAGATTTACAGCTGCCTGGCTACAAAATCCTACTGACCCAACAACTTCTGCCAGTAGACCATGAACAGCGAAGAGAATTCACCAATTGGATCCTTGAGCAACGTGCTGATTTTGCTAACAAAATCATTTTCAGTGACGAGGCCCATTTTCACCTCGATGGCTTCGTTAATAGGCACAACTGTCGCATTTGGGGCTCAGAAAATCCACGAATGATTCAT
Organism: Popillia japonica; assembly: GCA_004785975.1. Lineage (NCBI taxonomy): Eukaryota > Metazoa > Arthropoda > Insecta > Coleoptera > Scarabaeidae > Popillia > Popillia japonica. The sequence goes on along the minus strand of SMLS01034278.1, from coordinate 18,825 downwards.
CAGAAAGCAATGCATCCACAACGGGTCACTGTATGGTGTGCATTATGGTCTGGAGGAATAATTGGACCGTTTTTCTTCGAAAACGAAGATGGTAATGCAGTAACGGTGAATGGCGAACGTTATCGTGGTATGATAACACAGTTTCTTGTGCCTCATTTGGAAACTATTGATCTTGACGACATGTGGTTTCAGCAGGACGGTGCCACATGTCATACCGCCCGTGAAACATTGACGATCTTGCAAGAGTTTGCTCCTGGTCGCGTCATTTCCCGATTTGGTGACCAGAATTGGCCTCCACGCTCTTGCGATTTAACGCCTTTAGACTTCTGGCTGTGGGGTTATCTGAAGTCACACGTTTATGCCAATAAGCCTGCAACCATCGAAGCATTGAAAGCCGAAATTAGACGCTGTATCAATAAAATACCACCACATGTATTCAATAACGTTATTGAAAATTTCGTCAAAAGGGCACGCATATGCCAGCAAAGTCGTGACGGCCATTTACAAGATATGTTGTTTGATATATAATTGCCAAATGTATATTATCTAAATCAATAAATATTTCAATACTTTGCTACAAAAAACCATGTTTTATTGAACACTGACATCTTGCGCTCTTATTGAAACACCCATTATTTTTTAAAGAAGTCTTTGTAACTGTGTTTAACGAATAATGCACATTCCAAAATATACAGAGATGGTAAGGTAAGTAGATTGTTATTCTTGAAGTACAGTTTACGACTGTCTCTTCTTTTTAGATCGAAAATAGCTCTAAGGCTTGACTTACAATTAGTTTCCCCAAAAATGACGCCATACCGTAGTCTAGAGTTTATGTATGCGTTTTAAGCAGCTTCAGCATTAACACACTTTGGTATAGCACGCAGACTGTAACAAAATATAACCAGTTTTGAAGCAAGATGATCAACGTGACGATTCCAGGACAGAGAGCGATCAAGTGTCATTCCTAGGAAACAAACTTCTTCAGACCAGGTGACTACATTCCCAATACATCGAATCTCCACATATTGCATGCTGTTGTTAAAAAGCATAAGTTTCGTTTTTGAATTATTTAATTCAAGGCCAGGACTGTTAATTCATTTGTTGAGATTGTACATATATAATATTTGTCACTTCAACAATATTTTTACTAAGCGACTTTGCTTTTATTACACAAGAAGCATTGTCCGCATATAAAACCATCTGACATTGGACAACCCCTGACATATCGTTCACGTGTAATATGAACAATAAAGGACCCAAAATAGAGCCTTGAGGTACGCCATAAGGATTTTCACCCCATGCTAGCGTAAAATACAACAGCTGGGATTACTAAAGGATTACAAATAAATAACCGAAATTGGAAAATGGATTGGTTACTACTTGGGTCTTCAATTCATTGGTGAATAATTATTTTTCTTGTTTTTAAAAGTTGGTTTCCATATTGGTATGAGGTGAAGTTTCTCGAGGAACAACATTTCTCAACATGCTTAAGATGGAAATGTGTTAGGTTTATCATAGATATTGGACAAGTATGAGCCAACTTTATATAAAGGAATTGTTTTTTATTTTCTGAATTTATTTATTACTAATGTTTATGCCAAAATTATTTTTAATAATTTCAGATGTAGTAATTTTTGTCCTTTGTTAGTTGTCTGTTAGTTTCTATTTTCTACAACACTACACAGAGTGTGGTTATATATTTTTGTTTATTTTTATTCTTTTTGTTTTAATAATTTTAGTTATTCAGTTCCTTCTCAAGTTGTTAATACGCTAATGGTTAAAGATACTGAATTATTCGTTATTTCTGTTGATAAATATTCAACAATCCTTTGAATTTTCAAACAAAACTGAAGCTGCGATTAAGATAATGGATGTACCACTACTAGAACTACATCATTCTTTATTTTACCAGGCAGTCGCAAGATTTTATATTAGATTCATACAACCGCAGCAAGATATCAAAAACCGAAAAGAACAGCGAATCAATCACGAACTCTCCCAGACACACATAACTAGATATAAACCCGAACGCGGCAGAACAAGATTTACAATCACCATTAAACGTTATACGGCGCGGTCTACTAGGAAATGACCGCAGTCGCAATAGCCGAAGCGGCGGGGTTACTTAAGCAATACACAGTCCGAAAGAGAGCTATCCGAAATAAAGGAAAAAGATATACTGTAATGATGTTCGGTTTGCGGGCAACAGCCCGAACTCCGGAGATTCGAGTGGATCGGCCCAAGTCGATGGGTTTCCTATCGAAAAACACCACAACTAGCGGGTGCGCGAGAGGGAGTGCTTCTTTTTAGTAAATAGGATTTCCAGGAAGTACGGGCGCAACGCTCGTTCAAAGCGATTCAAATCGTCAAGAGCGTTCTTTTTTGCCTTTGTCAGTCGCCCGTAACGCGATCCGATATCTGTATAGTGGCGCAATCTGTTTCAGTATAACGCGTCCGGTTCAGTGGCGTACCTGCCATACAAACAAAAAAACACACAAAGTATTTAAGTATAACTTTTTTTAATATAGACTAAACCCGGTTAGATCATAAATATTTTTATAGGTGTATGTGGTAAGGAGTTAAAATTGGGATCAATTTTAATATTTTCGGGAAAAATTGTTCAAATCATCGCAGTACGTCACTGGATTCAGCTGAAAACCTCCTCCCCGCCTCACTCATCGCGAATCCTACGACGCTCCGACGTAGTATGTGCGCGTACATGAGAGACTGTGTATGGGTGTAATTGACTTGTTGTTTATGTAAACGAATCTGCTGAATTGGATTTCCTTCGTTTTCCACCGTGTTCGAGTTAATGCGGCGAATTTAAATTTAAAAATGTAATCTCGAAAAGGCGATTCGTTGCGCGTGTTCGTTTCCAACGGTTATTTCTATATAAAAGCGAGAGCATTGCGAAAACGTCGATATATCTGTTTTATTATAGCTGATTTTAAAGGAATCTTTTTAGTTTTAGCTTTAGAGTAAGCATTGGTGACCCCATTTTCGTATTTGTCTTACATTGTGCGGGAAAATATACTCACTGACATTAGAAGTGTTACACCCAGAAGGAGTAATTTCATCAAACTTATTTTTTGGTATCAAACTAACTATTTTTAAAGTATGTTATGATAAGAATATCAACTTTTTATCATTGATGGATTTCTGTTCGAAAACTTCAAAATTATCACCGTGCTATTGACTTTAACAGGAGTAGAATTGTGCCTATCGAGATTTTCGTTTGTCCTATCGCGAAATTGGCGGTCGTGTTAATTGTACTACAATGACGGTAATGCTTTTGTGTCGTGTGTGGACAGAAGAAGGTAGAGGAACACGAAGAAGACCATGATCCACTGAGGCGTACTACAGACCGTCAAGATAGGCGTTTTACTACAATGCATCAAATCGCTGACCAATAGATTGGAGAAGAAGATAGACCTGTTACTTTGCGCGCACTATATCGCAGCATCGGAGTCTTTGGGCTTTTTTTATACTGTCCACGATTAGTGCTTCCTTTGACTGCGGACCACTATCGTCAACGCTTTATAACAAACTCCGGCGTTCGCAGCAAGAGAAACAATTTTTAGAAGTTATTTCCGTTTATTTTTACTGAATTTATATTTATTTTTAAATTGTTTTCTTGCTCTAGGATAGATATGTGTAAATAGTTTTGGTCTCACCTGTATATGTCGAATTATGATGTACTGTGTATACTTATATTTTAACCATGTTTTGCTTATGATGTCATGAAATCCGTACTGGCCAAGGTTTTGCTGTTAGAACTCACTCACTTACTTGCCAACTCTCTTCCCTTTCCTTCCTGACTGCCGGAGCCGATTCAGTTGGCCAGCACATCCTGACCGTTGGGTGAGCCAACATTTTGTTGGCCCCATATAACCCCGAGTATTCTGAAGAGTGGGCCGATCTAGTTGGCCTCTTCAGAATCACCACCGTCCGTTTGCAGAGTGGGCCGAGATTTCGTTGGCCTCTGCGAAACCACCACCTATTCAGACACAGAGTGGGCCGATCTCGTTGGCCTCTGTGTTTTCCTCCGGTGGGGTCGAGTTTGTTGGCCCTCACAACACACCGTTTATCCCGTATATGACTATCAATATAATTAATATTTAACAGGTTAGTTTTCACTTATTCGTACGAATTAATCGGTATACCTGGCTCGTATCTTACGTAAGCATTGCTTGTGCGTTTTTTATTGTATATAAACTCATCGTACCGCTTTGGTAAATATAAATAATATCTGTTGCTCCAGCATTCTGTTCTGTAAGCCACCTGTTTCATTATTTGCGCAATTTGTAGACATTTCATTTGATTTCTTTCACCTGTGTAGGAATAAGAATTTCTTTTATTTTGGATATGTGAATAAATGTATATAGATTAGAACCCTACTTGTTTCTTTTCTTCATGCTACCCCGTGGTATGTACACAGGACTGGTGGAGTATTGGTTTGGGGGGCTATTGCTTATGGCATCCGATCACCACTTCTGTTTATTCGAGGCAGTATGTCCTACAAACCACTTTACTACCTTATCCAGACGGTCGTCCGCACGTCCTTTTTCAGCAAGACAATGCACGTCCCCATATTGACCGTCGAACTTTCGACTTTCTCCAAGAAGCAGGCGTTAATGTTTTACCGTGGAAAGGTCGTTCCCCGGAATTAAACCCCATCGAACATGTGTGGGATACCATGGGAGGAGACTGTCCACTTTGCACCATCATCCACAAGCAGATATCGACCATCTCATGCCTAGACTTACAGAGGTGTCCTCAGCTACGGGGTCGCCAAATACATTATTAGTTTTTTTCGTGCAATTTCTTGTAAATGCTTTCGTCTCATTTCTGATGTAAAACACTCACACAAATCACATTGCCAACAATCTCAGGTAAACAAATGGGTGTGACATTTCTAATGTCACATTGATAGTAAAAGTTGCCAAGAAACGGTCGAGGAAGTAAGATCTCAATGACACTAGGTATAAGCTCAATAGCTGTCCAGGGAGAAATATATGCCATGCACCAATGTACTGAGTAATGTCTGAAAAGACGGCTTCAGAGGTATATACATTTTTGAGACAATCAAGCAACACTAGCGGTTGGCTTTAATTCCAAGCTAGCATGGGACTGTCTTCCTCGCACTGAACGATCTGACTTTAAGCACCACAGTAATGCACTGCAGATGGTGTATACTCGTCATGTAATGTTTTGGGAATTTAAGCAAAGGCAATGGTGCTTAGGCAAAAACGGAAACAATAGTCAATGAGGAGCCACTTGGTGAATTTAGGAAAAGTCAGTAAGTTAGGAGTATGAGTACTATACTTCACAATTAAGTGAGTGGAATAACGATCGCATGCCAATCGCCATACCTCTGTTTTAAAAGCCATAATCTGGATTATGTAATACCCGTACTTCAACCAAAATTACACATCCCGTCTTAGACTAAACTAGTTATTACGGTTTGGCATCGTATCTAATTTTCTCGCGGAAATAGAAGTAAAACCGCTGCACATACTAAGATAGCGCAATGTTTACAGTACTAATAATTTAATTCTATAGCTGGCGATGGCACGTACACAATCCAAAACATGCTAGCCGCACGCCAATTTCTCAATTTCCTGCCGGCGTGTTCAGTTCGCGCACAAGTTTCGGAAACACAGTGAAGTGTTGCCAACCGCGAGTCTGCTGCCGTTACGACGCAATCCGGACGTATTCAGGCCGGGCCGCCTACTTGTAATGGTCCACGGTTAACCGCCACAGTTGGAAGTGGTCAGCTTTGGAGAGCGAGAGAGGGAGTCAGTTACCTCAAGTTATGTTACACAATGACCAATTCGCAACTATTCGCAAGCAGACGATCATTGCCTTTAAGGGGTGTTTAAAGCGGCGGACGGTCTTCAAGTGGGTAGCGCAGGGTTACGTTGCGAATAGATTTGGAGATGTTTTAATGATTATTCAGACAATGTACAGGGTGGGTCACTGATAGAGGTGGGCAGCTGCATCTTAAAAAGAATTTGTTTTAGATTGTGCGGGAAAAGGTACTGATGTGAAAAGCAGACACCAATACGGTTGATACAATTGAAACTTGGCTTTGATCTCTTCTGCTGTTAGAAGGCAATTGAGGGGTTGGAGACGTTGACGGCAAGCAGGTTACTCCGTTTGAAACATGCAAAGCAAGGCTTCATACATTGGATTAACTAGGAATAACTTGTTTCATCTTGGCAGCGAGTTTTGAACTATTTTGGCCAACTTTTGAGAGGGAAATTTACAATTAGGGTCCTTACGTTAGTATTATGGTAATTGTTAATTCAAAACTTTTTGCAGAACAGCATTTAGAACTCCTATGACAACCTAAAGTAATCCTCACAAGGAGATGGACCCTACGTTTGGTCCAGAATGAGGCACCACAAATAGAATGCATGAAGGTGGGTACACCACTGGGCTAGAGTGAATGCCAAGAGCAATCACTACCAAAAAGAAGATTAAGCCAGTCAGCAGAAAGCATTGCTTGAGATTGGGTTAAGTTTGGTTTAAAAATTGCATTGACCTTTTGTTTGTATTAGAAAAACATCAACGAATTGCTTCGAGGTTTGATTAAATTTTCAAAGATTAGACCTGACACATTATCTTGCCTTGCAGGCTACCACTTCAAACACAAAACTTTAACTCATCTTTTAAATGAAATTTTCGAGTACCTACCAGAGCTGGAGCATAAAAACAAAATATCCCCATTACATCACATAAATTACCGAGCAAGGGCGAGCATCTAAAGAATTCATGTTTTAAAAAGAGCGTCAAATTTTATCACTGCTTCGGAAGCATTTTATTCAAATCGACGCCGAATTATTCTAAATTCTTTACAACATTCTCCGCGTATCATAATACACAAAGCACACATATTAAGAATATCAAGCATGCTACAACCACTGTTACACCTGTGTTGGTGTGTGTGCATGTGTATGTATACACGGTACTTAAAGGAGACGAAAGTATAAGTGGAACGTGGCGTGGAAGTCTGCGTATGTATGCACGTCTAAATGCTAGACTTTGTGCAGAGATTGTTGCTTCAGCGCTGAACGTGGAACGTTAAGCACCGTCTCAAGTATCGCCCTACCGTTTGACCGCTCGAGAATCCGTTTTCTCTTTTTTTTTTCAAGGCGGCGTGTGTTGCTTCGTTACTTCTAAAGCTGTCGAGTATGACGTAATCGTATAAGTAATACAGGTAGAAGATTCTACGCTGTGACTTTTAGAAAAATTATCGTTCAAATTTGTTACTAAAATAATCTTCCGTATTAATTTTTTTTCTCCTCCGAGAATGTATTAAAATTCGATTTAATAGGGACATGCAAATTCGGAACTGAAATTTCGCTCGGTCGCACAAATCCGCGATTTATTCCAATACGTACCTATAATGAACAAGAGAAGGTAGGCGAAAAAAAAAAACGTTTCAATACCAATTCAATTTCGAATACTACGCGCGCAAATTTGACTTCGAGTTCCGGGATCCGGAATCACCAGACTGGAATGGAACAATGGGCAGTTTGCAGCGTGACAACAGACGGTGTTGCTCCATCATATACACGCTCGTACATACATACATAGGAGAAATGCATATTAGTACAGACGAAAACAAACAAAAAATATCGTGGAAAACGCTTGAAGAGTTGCTGCGACGAATTTTTACGAGCATTCGTCAATAAGGTAATGGGTTTCAGACGTAAATATCGAAAAATAATTACTGGTGGATTATTTCTATTTCAATCTGATCCGGAATTAATTGCATTATTGTTCAAGTTTATTAGATCGTTGAATTCTAATTTATTTATAGTTTTGTACAACCAATCTTTTTTTCCTGCTCTTGTTCGGAGATTTTAAATTTTAGTCTTAGCTGTTTGGTGTGGACTACACTGTCGAATGACTCATTATTTCTATATTTTGATGATCTTTCCTGGTTTGATCCTGACATTTTTTGCGAAGATTTTGGAGAACCTGAGGTAAACAAGCTGCAATATATCCAATCTGAATTACCATTGCGCCTAATTTCCTTTCTGCATTGGGAACGTGATGTTTTGGCATCATTCCCCCTGAACCAAACTAGCAATTCTTGCTTAATCTCTTTTATTAGGATCCAATAAAATGCCCAAGGCTTGGTACTCCAATGTATAAAATTGCTTACGTTACACAAATCTGCCTAAGTCTTCATATTTACGAAGTACAGTATTATGCTGATAACATTGCTACTTCGTGGTTAAAGTCTCATTAATTGTTGTCAAACGAAGTAAATGCTGAACAAAAGGTAAGAGTTTGTGGTGGTCTTCATATAACCAAACATTTCGTTTCCAGCGAATTATATCCTAGCTGGGTACTAAAAGTGGTTTTCTTAGTTTGGACATGAGCCAACGTGTTCAACACTGTGACGTATATGAAGAGCTTTGGGCAAAACAATATTACCAATTTTTAAAGTCCTTTTTAAAGCCTGACACTAATATGCTGGTCAGTTTATTTGTATTTAAAATGAGGCCAATATTGTTTCTGCAACTGACGTTTTTGGGCTAAGAAGCACCAAAGACTACACATATTACGTCAAGACATTCTTTTCGCCTCAAGCTAAGCTTGAAATTGTCAAAATTTGCTTCTCCAAGCTTAAAAAATCAAGTACGTCACAGTTTAATTGTACAACAGTGTTGTACAAAGTTGTGTAAAGTGCACAACACTATTCATAGAGAGACTGAGACAGCCAATAGTATTTCTCACATTTATAGACTATTGTGCAGGTTTAGATAAACAGAATGATTGGTCGGTGGACTAACTGGTCGGTCGACTAGCTGGTTGTTGGACCGCTGGTCCAAATTCCAAATATGCAAAATAGAACATTCTCAGATAATTTACAGTGACTATACGTCTCAAACGCGAAGCGTTTGTCTCTTAGGTCCCATGGTCAAGAAAGGATATTAACAAGGTTGTATACCTTAGTGGGTGGCGCTCTCCAATCAGTTTGCTATTACTTGCCGCGGGTGGTAAGCTCCACTTTCTAACCTAAACGGTCTTCAACTGAGCATAGCGGCCATAGCCATTCTTCTTTTGACACCCTCGATCTTCCGTGTATTAGAGTTCTGTTTAATTAGGCCTTCATATCTCCAATTGACTGGATGTAAAAAATTGAAAGAAATTTATATTTAAAAAAGGAAAACAGCTTCGCACTGCACCCAAAATGCTTCAGAGAGGAATTTAAAGAATTTCAATAGGAGTTGGTCACTTCTTATAGCATGTAGCTCTTGGGTTAGGTGCATTTTAGTAGTCTCCTTCTAGAAGGCAAAGGCCAAAGCTGCTATCAAAAGGTGGAGCGTCTTAGCTAACTTGAGGAATATTCTATTAGCCTCCACCAACAGGGCAAAACGTTTATAATAAAAGACCAAACAAATCGATAAAATCTGAACAACCATGAGAGGAACAAACCCTGATAACATTGCTACTTCGTGGTTAAAGTCTCATTAATTGTTGTCAAAGGAAGTAAACAACGTAGAATTAAAAATATTTTCTGACTCCTCAATCCAAATCAATTCTTCTAATAACCTCCTAAGGCCTTGGTACTTCAATGTATACAATTGCATAAGTTACACAAATCTGTCTAAGTCTTCACTTCTTGGTTAAAGTCTCATTAATTGTTGTCAAAGGAAATAAATGCTGAACTAAAGGTAACAATTTGTAGTGGTTTTCAAATAGCCAAGCACAGAAGACCATTTCCTTTCGAACGAATTATGTCCTAGCTGGGTACTAAAAGTGGTTCTCTTAGTCTGGACATGAGCCAATGTGCTCAACACTGTGAGGTATATGAAGAGCTTCTTGGCAATTCAATCACCATTCACCAGACGCCTTTTCGAGCAGTAAATCAGAAGAGCTGACCTAGAGCTAAATTCGATCATTTTATGGATCTTAAACTTTCCTCTCCAGTTTTTTCCAAAATCTACCACTCCTTCAAACTAAACTTGTTGGTTCCCTTTTACTGGGAGTTATCTTTATCTGTAAACATGGTCTTCCAATTCTAGCGATAGAAATATTTACTCATGGTGTAGTCCAACACACCCAAGAAGATTTCAAAACCAATTTTCTAACATTGAGGAAGGCTCTCCAAATTTCCAAAATATAATAATAATTATAAAAAACTTGTATCACTTTGTATCTGCATTGCATGAAGAAAGAACTTTCTGTAGGCATTGGGACCGGTTTGTGTTGATCTTTCCCGAACTTCATTTTATTACTTGAAACGAGATTGTTTTTCCGCTGATAACCCTTTAGCGCAGTATTCTCAGTAATTGCGACATCTCAATCTTTCGCGTTAAAATCCGGGCGATTTAATTGTAGAGAGCAGAAGAAGAACTTCCCGTTCGGATTTAATGGATATAACTCATTAACGGCATAACTTTCAATTGTTGACTAAGAGTTGAAAACTGAGGATTCGCCGGCGCCTCCACTTTCGGACGCGCCATCAGTAATTACAATCCTTTTCTTTCAGCTCTACCTTAATTATTCATTACAAATCAGAGCGTCCTTCAAAAAAGTGAAGATCGCGCGCCGGAAGTGAGGAATACGGAGATGGAGAATAGAGAAAGGGACGTTCTGTTGCAAGACCGTATCTGTTCGGCTGACTCTTTTTATAAATAGCTCTATGCGAGGTGATACAAAAAAAAGATGCAATAGAGTCTGGTTTAAAATGTAACCCTTTAAAACACCAACCGGAAATGCATCCCGACATGGGGCGTCTGTTAATTTTAATAGAATGTGACGGCGAGAGAACGGGTGTAGAGTCCGCTGAGGTAGGTATGGAGGACATCATTAGTAGAGACACCATGCGGTGACGCGACGAACTAAGCCAGCGTTCGTTTTAATTAATGAGGCACATTTTATTCGAATCCAGACGTCGTTAGATGTCGTGTGGTTTTATTTTTGCAGGTCGTCATGTCTGAACTGAGCCTAAGGTCAAAGGACTGCTGTTTGAATTGCGGAAGTAGGATTACATTTAATTACGTATGGAGCAATTAGTAATTTATTTAAATGTTTTTTTTGCAAATCGGTGTTTGGCGAATCTGATGGATTTAAGTAGAGAAAAAAGTAGATCTTTATGAGATTTAAAAAATTGTGTATTTCCTAGCATATTTTACTTCAAGTAAAAACAAAGCTTAAATGTGTGAAAAAATTTGTCCAACCACTTTTGACGTTTGACGATGTCGTGAATGTTTTAAAAATTGAACAGCTATTGCGACATCTTCAGTGAAATTGGTGCAATTTTCTTTGAGAACTGAGCAACAAAGTGAGGTAGAACTTTTTGGCCAAGTTCTGCAGCAGCAGAATGATTGAGTTAGGTGAAATTTCAGCTAAAATATTTTTTGAAACACTTTTACTAAATCTATGTATCCTGATTAGGAGTATTATCCTCATACTTAGATTAGATTAGATTAGGGGTGGCGCTACAGGCCGCTTTCACCGCGACCTTCCCGGTCTATTGTGAATAATCCTAGAAGGCTCCCTCTAACTTTGCCCTCTTTATGAGGCTTAACGTCCTTGAGAGCGGCTCCTGTGTGTAGCTTAGTGCTGTGGGATACTCTGTGCCCAAAATAAGAAACCTTGTCCTTGCCAGGCCTTCGCATTAGCACAGCACATGGACTGGGGTTTCTTCCTCCTCCTTGCAGAATCTGCACAAGGCTACTTCCGCTAGACCTATGTTGTACATATGCCTATTTAGTCGGCAGTGACCTGTCAACAGGCCTACTAACATTTTGACGGTTTTCCTGTCTTTATCTAGTAGGTCTCTAGTGAATTCAGGCTTCTGTTCTTTTAGGAACTCCTTTGCCTGTCTTTGCCCAGGTGATTTTCGCCACCAATCCGTGGATCCACTGTGAATCCATTCGTTGATAGATTTTCTGATTTGTGATTTGGTGGTGCGAAGGATGGGGCGAATTACCTCGACGAACCTTGTCTGGCCAGGTCGTCTGCCGCCTCATTACCCTTCACACCTTCGTGGCTGGTAACCCAGGCCAGAATTAGTTTCCTTTGGGAACCCACCTCGTTTAGGACATTAACGCAGTCCCAAACCAGTTTGTAGTCAACACTTGCTGAACTAATCGCTTTAAGTGTTGCTTGGCTGTCCGAGAAGATGGCGACGCTTTTACCGACCTCGGTCCATCTTTCCACTTCTCTGACGCAATGGTGGATTGCTGCTACCTCAGCTTGAAAGACCGTTTTGTCCTTGCTGAAGCTTATCGAGAGAGCCTTCCTGGGATTTCCTCCATATATGCCTCATACTTAACTACATCAGTTGTTATTCTAGTTTACAAAAGAGGTGACCAATTTGGTAATTGCAAGAGCGAGAAAAATCATTGGATCTACTTGTGCGTTCCACAGTATACCACAGGAATCACTTACATTCATTACACAACACCAGCAAAACCATGAGGAATAGCAATTCCTCAAATCCTTCAAATTTTATCAAAGTTACTGGAAAAAGTTGCTAATTCTCAGATGTCCACTTTCTTGAATAACCACGATCTCCTGCCCAGTAAAGAATTAGGTTTTCCTTCTGTTGATTTTTGTTTTACTAGATTATTCCAAACCGTTTGACAGTTAACCTCTCTCTTGTTCTCTATCTTGAAATATAATGGCTTTAGTTCTATTTCTTTTCGCCCTAGCAGGCCACACTAAAGCTTTATGATGATCGATTTTCTTTATCTTTTTTTATTATTTCTGGTATTCCTCAAGGGAGTCATCTAGGACCCTCACCTTACACAATTCATATAGTCAATATCGTTGACAACATCAGATTTATTATTTCTTTATAGTAAGAAACATACAAGCTTAGGATGAGAATATTGAATCAGTAGCGTTTCGAGCATTTTCTTCACCTTAATTTGATGGTTTTTGGTACCTCAAAAGCTAGATTTGCTCTTATTGAAAGCGCTAAAACTAAAATTAATAATGGTATAATCCTTGTGAAGAATCACTGAGAAGAATGGTGTACTTCCTGTAAAGGGTCCACACCTAATCTTGGCCCATTTGTGGCTTCTATATTTTGCATGTCACTAATACTTGTGTGACTGTTATTAAGGCTAACGGCAGTAGTCTTTAGGGTGGCCGTAGGAGTTCAGCTTCGCAATTTGTGTGTAACAAAGTTAGATCTAACGTCCTGTATCTTTTAGAAAAACGAAGTATGCGAGGTCTGACAATTAAGTATCCAGAAAAGTTTTTTTCCAGACCTCGTTGCAACACTGCGTTTTGTTTTCTTGGTTAAATGGAGGAAATCGAGAATTGAAACGTTCACAGCCTTGAGAAAAGTGTATCGGCACAATTTGATGCCAAAATTGTCATCTATGAGAGTGGTATGAGCAGTTTGAGGAGGGGCTCGAAGAGTGTAATGACGCTCGGCGCTCTAGTCGAGCTGCTGAAGTTCGTACCACCACCTCTCTGCAAAAAGTCAAGTATGTGTTGAAGGACGATCGTCGATGCTCGATTAGACACAACACCAACAGGATATTCGACAACCCATTTGTTAGGACTGGCTCGACAGTTGGCGAATGTTCGATCGTGTGATTAGTGGTGATGAGAGTTGGAGATTCCAATACGGTCCAGACACCAAACGTCAGAGTTGTGAATGGAAGAACCAAATAGGCGCACATGTTGTAATCACAGGTGAAGGCCATGATTACCGCATTTTGCTCCAAAGCTCCAAAGGCATAATTTGAAACAATGGATATCCAAGGGGCAAACTGTAACTGGTACTTACTCTGCTGAGGTTCTAAAGACATTGCTGTAGTTGATTTCGCGAAAAAGGTCTGAGTTGTGGGCCAATAAGGATTAGTTGCTGCATTAGGAGAATGCGCCAGCGCATTCAGCTATGTTTATTGACGAATTTTTAGCATCCGCAGAGACTCTTCTATTGAAACACCCAAGGGATCTCATTTTGCTACCAAAATTCTCATGAAACAGATCATAAACAGGGCTAATGGACGCTCTTGATGAACACGCTTTCCCAAATTGTTTCCAGTCGTGGAAATCAACCGGCTACTTAATTCTCAGACCTCGTAGATAAATATACCATGGTATGTATGTTACAATGTATAAATGTGAAATAAAAGCAGCTTTAGTTGGAGCCCCTTTGTACCGGTACAACAACAGACATATATACAGCCTGGTAACTGTGTCTGTACTCCTTTTCTGAATCGGCGCATTCGAGATCAATGGCACTTGAAGGTTCTATTATCCACTCATGTGTCGGGTTCACACGATAAATTCGCACCGCGGTGATACATTTGTTCCGTCTGTGTACGGTGGCATGCCTGAAATTATTACGCACGGGCACCGCAAAATCCGATCGACAGTAATCCCGGTATCTATCCACTGGATCAGAATTGAATCAGTGCTTTCGACCTATACGTTGGTCGGCCGTTCAGTTGTCGGACTTACCGACCTGCCGTCGCTGCCAACTGATGCGCTACAGTTCTAGCTAGCGAGAAAATCCAAATCAACGTGGAACGTATACGGACCCTTCATTCAATTCCTGTTATATCTATGTGTATGTATGTACATACATCGTATGTCAATTGGATTTTAACGACCGTGGCAAAATGACCATGTTAATTTGCTTACCGTTGTATCTCCTGCAGTTCGGAAAGATATACGATGCTTCTGCGGCAAAATTTTTCGCTTGGAAGAGATATTAAACTTATACGATGGTCGAATGGTTCTCGTTCATTTCAAAAGAATCGGGAAGTCATCATGATCGGAAATCCACTTTGTTTCTCCCTAAAACCAGATGTTTCGAACCGGACCGAATCTCTCTCCATATACGAGAGCAATCCCACAAAAGACGGATTACCGGACGGACCTTTTCGCGTAGTTCGTACGGTTGCCGCCTGGCCCGGCGAAAATCTGCAAGTGAAATTATTTTACGACGCGAAATTTCTGTAAGACGCTTACTTAGTAAGTACTCAGCGAATCGAACGGGCTTTGAACGGACGGATTTTAGATGGAAATAGTACCGACGAGTTGCAAAGTAGGGTGTAGCGAGCGAATGGGAGAATTGTTATTACTGAGGCATAGCTGCAATTTAAAATTGTAAACGCGCAAATCGATGGAACGGCAGAAACATTCGTCTTTTATCTATCTGAGAGGAGCCGAGTAGAATTCTGCATTCGGGATTTGACGATTACGCTAAAATGCATAAAATGGTGAGGGAAGATCGATGTGTAAATAACAAGAATGGTAGAGGCTAAAAGATTGAAACTCAAGCTAATAGACGCAATTAACACTGGAAACGTTGTCAATGCTTTAACTTTAAAGGATCAGCCCTTATATTCTACCCCGTGATTTACGTTTTATTACATTAAGACAAACTACCTAGAACAGGCGATTTATTCTTATTTTCCCTGATATATTAAGTTTAAGGCGACATTCAGTAATTTATGATTATATGTACGTCCCACTTTTGCGGTCGATATAATCCCTTTCTCTTATTGAAAATGCCGTCGCTACGAAATCACAGTGTTTGTTTTCGGTTTGGTCAGCAGAAAATCGTGCCCGGCAGACCAACCACCACTCATTACTATTCCCGACGTACTTCGTATGTTTCTTGCTGAGGTTAGTTTAGACTGTTTTATAATTCTGTTATATTTTCGGTCTAGGAAGAAATTACTCAGTTGTTTTATTGATGTTGTCGTCTCGGCCGGAACTTGTTATATGGGCGGTGGATATTTATAAACCATAAAAAAGAATACGACAATCCGGCAGTAAAGTAACTTATTCGCTAGTAGGTATTTTTAATTTGTGTTTAACATCTAAATTGATTCAGTGCAGACAATAGATTTGCACTAAAATACGACAAAGTCATTTCTATAGGATCGAATAGAAGAATAAGCATTCTAGGTGAATATACAAACTTTTAATTGGTGTACACCATTACTAGTTACAGAGAGCTTGACCCTTCTTGCCACGCTTGTAGCAATTATAGCTTGGCCGAAGTTTTTCCAAGGGACAAATTAGTAAGTTCGTCGTCTGTAATTTGATTTAGCACCGAGGTCCGAGGCCAAGTTGATCGGTTTACCTCTCAGTGAGAGTTTATTCCTACCACGAACGAGACGAAAGATAAGTAGGTCGACCTTTAATTTCGTGCACGTACCAACGTGAGTGTAGTGCGACTGGAGCACCCTGTCCGCCAGGTTTAATTCGATTATTTTAGAGGAGAAGGGTCTCGTAGATTTCGGAAGATTTCCAACGATTGCTTTGTAAATAAACGTATACAGTGCAAAAAATTGTAAACTACTTAGGATTACTAACGAAGAAGTTGGACTAAATCTGATCCCCAATCTTTATTCATGTGTGTTGTATGGTAATTAATTTTATGGAACATTGGATATATTTCATCCAGTGTATCATTAATGTTCCAAGTAGAATCAAAAGTATTTTCTGACTCCTCAATCCAAATCAATTCTTCTAATAAAGTCCTAAGGGCTTGGTACTCCAATGTCTAAAATTGTACAAATTACACAAACCTGCCTAAGTCTTCATATTTATGAAGTACAGTATTACGCTGATAACATTGCTACTTCGTGGTTAAAGTCTCATTAATTGTTGTCAAAGGAAGTAAATGCTGAACAAAAGGTAACAGTTTGTGGTGGTCTTCATATAGCCAAACATAGAAGACCATTTCCTTTCCAACGAATTGTATCCTAGCTGGGTACTAAAAGTAATTCTCTTAGTCTGGACATGAGCCAATGTACTCAACACTGTCACGTATGTATATCAAGAGCTTTGGGCAAAACAATATTACCAATTTTTACAGTCCTTTTTAAAGCCTGACACTAATATGCTGGTCAGTTTATTCGTGTTTAAAATAAGGCCAATATTGTTTCTACAACTGAAGTTTTTGCTTAGGAGCACCAAAGACTACACTTATTACGTCAAGCCAAGCTTTTCGGCTTAAGATAAGCTTGAAATTGTCAGAAATTGCTGCTCCAAGCTTAAAAAGTCAAGTATGTCGCAGTTTAATTGTACAACAGTTGTAAAGTGCACAACACAATTCAGAGAGAGACTGAGAGAGCCAATAGTATTTCTCACATTATAGACTATTGTGGAGGTTTAGATAAACAGAATGATTGGTCGGTGGACTAGCTGGTAGGTCAGCTAGCTGGTTGTTGGACGGCTGGTCTAAATTCCAAATATGCAAAGTAGAACATTCTGAGAGAATTTACAGTGACTGTATCTTTCAAACGCAAAGCGTTTGTCTCTTAGGTCCAATAGCCAAGAAAGGATATTAAGGAGGTTGTGTACCTTAGTGGGTGGCGCTCTCCAATCAGTTTGCAATCACTTGCCGCGGGCGGTAAGCTACACTTTGTAACCTGAACGGTCTTCAACTGAGCATAGCGGCCATAGCCATTCTTCTTTTGACACCCTCAATCTTCCGTGCATTAGAGTTCTGTTTAATTGTATCTTCATACCTCCAATTGACTGGATGTAAAAAATTGAAAGAAATTTATATTTAAAAAGGGAAAACAGCTTCCCACTGCACCCAAAATGCTTCAGAGAGGAATTTAAAGAATTTCAAGCGGGGTTGGTCGCTTCTTATAATATGTAGCTTTTGCGTTAGGTGCATTTCAGTAGTCTCCTTCTAGAAGGGAAAGCCCAAAGCTGCTATCAAAAGGTGGAGCGTCTTAGCTTACTTGAGGAATATTCTATTAGCCTCCACCAACAGGGCGAATCGTTTATAATAAAAGACCAAACAAATAGATAAAATCTTAACAACCATGAGAAGAACAAACCCTGATAACATTGCTACTTCGTGGTTAAAGTCTCATTAATTGTTGTCAAAGGAAGTAAACAACGTAGAATTAAAAATATTCTACGTTGACTCCTCAATCCAAATCAATTCTTCTAATAACTTCCCAAGGACTTGGTACTCCAATGTATAGAATTGCATAAGTTACACAAATCTGTCTAAATCTTCATATTTCCGAAGTATAGTATTACGCTGATAACATTGCTACTTCGTGGTTAAAGTCTCATTAATTGCTGTAAAAGGAAGTAAATGCTGAACAGAAGGTAACAGTTTGTGGTGGTCTTCATATAGCCAAACATAGAAGACCATTTCCTTTCCAACGAATTATATCCTAGCTGGGTATTAAAAGTGGTTCTCTTAGTCTGAACATGAGCCAACGTATTCAAAACTGTGACGTATATGAAGACCTTCTTGGCAGTAGCAGTATACACTATTCAATCACCAAGCACGCCTCTTCGAGCAGCAAATCAGAAGACCTGATCTAGAGTTAAATTCGATAAATTTATGGATCTTAAACTTTCCTCTCCAGGCTTTTCCAAAATCTACCGCTCCTTCAAACTAAACTTGTTGGTTCCCTTTTAGTGGGAGTTATCTTTATATGTGAACATAGTTCTCCAATTCTAGCGATGGAAATACTTACTCGTGGTGTGGTCCAACACACCCAAGAATATTTCAAAACTAATTTTCTAACATTCAGGAAGACTTTGCTAATTTCCAAAATATAATAATGATTATAAAAATTTGTATCACTTTGTATCTGCATTTTATGAAGAACTCTGCCTGAGTCTTCAAATTTACGAAGTACAGTATTATGTCATATGCCAGCTCTTTCTGGTTAAAGCAATAAATCTCTAAAAAAGAGTCACAAGAAGATTCCAATTCTGAACCTGAAAAAGCATGAACAGAAGATGAAACCTCGTCTCTTGGTTGTGCTTTATTTGACCTGCACGTTGGACGCCCAACATTTATTGTAACAAATAACAAGGCAGTTATTCAAAAAAAAA
>SMLS01034276.1:0-10504 GCA_004785975.1 Popillia japonica | reverse complement strand
CTTCAACAATGCAGTGGTTTGCAATTTCTCCTCTATCTGCCATTTTAAGGTGAATGAAGAAATAAATTAAATAATTATAAATACAATATCATATGAGCATATGACAAATACAAAAGCCACAAGTGACAATAGCGACTAGAATTTGACATTTGACAACGTTGCAGTTTGTTTACTATATTCGTAGCGGGAAATTTAAATGAGAGCCTTATTGTGCAGGTTTACCTAAGAGCATATATATTATTTGGTAATTATTGTTAACCTTTATGCATACTTTCGCGCATAAAGACATTTAACGTCGATTATTTACTTTAAAAACAAATATATGCGATTTTAACGAATGTATTATTCAACACTTTTCCACTGCTAAAGAACGAAGAATGGACCTCCAGTTTAAGACTATTTAAAGCGGAATTTAAAGGTAAAATATTTATATTTTTTAAGTATGCCTATTTTTTAAATTTATTTTTGACCTCCCAGTATAATTGACCACGAGCCGCCACTGGTGAATATGTGTCTTAGCAAACATGAAAGTGAGCTTGTCCGTAAAAAACAAGGACTGTTTTGGAAAGACTGTAACCTGATAACGCCATGAAGAGCTATGGGATTAATAAAACGCGGCTTCAATGACATGAAAAATATTTCGCTTTTTAAAAGACTAAATAAAAAGCGTCTTTTTCGCGAAATACTACAGCCTAAAAATAAAATAAATTATTATAATTTGCAATATTCAGTACAGACGACAATTAATTAGTGAACAAAAGTTTTAACCACTGACAATGCAAGCCACAATATTTTGTTTGTAGAAATGTTATCTCTGTTATCTATCCTAACACGAAAATTTACATATTTGTAAAAAATACTGAAGCTCCTCTTTGACAAGCATTTAGAAAATTTTAATATTAAAGTTTGACGAACCGGTTGAACAGGATTTTTTGCAAGTATAAGGGCGAAGAAGTGCAATTAACTCGGTAGACACTAAAACTTGTATTCGTTGTAAAACGTTCTAATAATGTATCACAGGTATTTGGCGTCATTTGATACTTTCACTTGATTGGCATATGTGCCACATATGACGTTTCTCGGTTCTCGCGTACTTTCACAGATATAAATCTAACTACCTTTTAGAAATTAAGAATATCAAAATTCAGTTCAATTTTTCTCAGTTTATGATGTTATCTCGGGAAAGAAATAAAAACAACAAAATTGACCAACAATTAAGAAATTGGGTCATTATGATCTAATATGCACCGATATGAAACGCAATCTACAAATTGCCAGTCGTCTGTCGCCGGTCTTTTGTATTCTCTCGCTTTTACTCTTAAAAAAAGACACCACATATAGACAAGGTCATTCGCACAATGTCAATACACCGAAGACACGTGTATATGCACTAATTTTATTATGGAGTGCATGTAGCAAATCCATATATTATTAACCTTTTTCTCATCAACCCAAATACCTTGAACCATGTTTGTTTCTTCTTCCCTCTCTTTCTGTCACCGGACTGGCAAATTCCGAACTCGTATATAACTCGCATCTTCCGTGATGTGCGGGTTATTCGGTTATGCATCCTATGCATTTATTATAAGGTCTAACATCAATTTCGAAATATTTGGTAATTGTTATTAACGCAATAATACTAGAGAAGCGGCAATGATTACGATACTCGTGTATTTTTTGTTAGTGATTATATCTGCGTTGGGATTGTGGTTGGCACATTGGTATTTGCGAGTAAGGCATTTCGAAAAATATTTAAGTTGCATACCGAATCCACCCTTGATACCGCTTCTTGGAAATGCGTTGGAGTTTGGGTCTTCTGTTAGTAAGTTATTCATAACTATAATTTTAAGGTAGTTAATAAAATACGTGTGAATATAAGCTAACGATTCGATTCTAAGCTTCTATTGTGGTGCAGTTAAGTGGAACAAGAAAAAAAGTTTAGTAATTGTTACGGTCTATATTATTAAAAATGTGCAAGCAAGTATAACATTACATTTATATATGAATAATTGATAGCTTGTATCTTATTCGTGGATATAATTGCGTTGGCATGTTATACAACAGCAATCAAATTACGTAGTTACGATTTTCCTATATGAATTATTCCAAATTAGAGAATTCATATTTTCTGCGCACTCATTTTCAGTGACTGATATTGACCTCGATTCAACAGGTTCCTGCATCTGTCGTCAGATAATTAGGGAGCTAAATATTACTAAAAAAATATCAACAAACTTTGAAGATAATCGAGGTGATTTAGTTTAATTGCCATAATTAATATACATTTAAATGAAACGATCAGATATGTAGATTCTACAATAAACATGTTTATTTCTGGTAGATAATATATGTATGCACTTGTGATGGGTACTCACGAAGTTTGTTATCAGTGTCTCTTGCTGCGTGTACTTCAAGTATGTATGTATTTCCATTCGGAGTTAGCGAGAGATAGTGGTAAGTGACAGTTGTGATTGAAACTGCACCTGTAAGTGCATTTTTAAAGTTCGTGTAACTGATTTCTTTTTCATTATCATATCATAACAATTGCCTTGTATAGCTATTGAATGAAATTGAGTGAAATTTAAAATGCACAACTATCCGATAGATTAACTTTCGTTAAGAATAATTAGCAAACAAGAAATTTATCATTCAATTACAAACTATAGTGGAACAAGAAGAAGTGATTCTAATATTTTCTTTTCATAATTAACAAAAGAAGTCTTTTTGTTAAATCCCTAAAGTACGACGAAATTCTCGGCTATGAATGTAAGTGACAGGATTATGTGTAAGATCTACGAAAATATGTATGTTATGTTGTATTATCTAACTTTATCTCTCATGCGAGGAATTTTTCAACTTTGGAAAAAAGGCGCTTATTACACATGTTTACAAATAAGGTAATACGTAATACGGATGTCTTTCTAAATTGTAGAGCAATCTTGCTGACTAAACCAAGTACTTATTTACAATTCCATATCTAAATATACAACACATTTATAAAAAAATAAGTGCACAATAATTTTAATTATTTGCATTATACATATGTATTTGCAGTACATCAAATACATAAACAAAAAAAAATTAACATTGATGTTACATACTATTGGGAAAACTTTTTAAGATTGCAGCGCCTCTATCGGCAGTCCTGTAAGCCTTTTATGTGGGATAACCTGTTAACATTACACCTCCTTTTATGGAGTTTATAATTGTTTTTGTCAATAAGTTCTGTCAGTTTCTATTGTATTTGTGAGATTATTGTGTTTTTTAAATTGTATAGACTATAAACTAAAAGCTTTTTAGTGATATTTATCAAATTAGTGATATTATGTGGTAAAACAAAACAAGAAGATTCATTACTGGATACTGTCGCATTGTGCTTATAGACCAGTGCCTTGTCTTCCGAACACTATAAAATACAAGGGATTTTTGAAATTAGTAGTGATGGGGTTTAATGGTCACAACCAAGCTGGCATGGCTATATTAAATTGGGAGTTATGCTATTTTGTGGTGTATGCTTTATATGACAAATCGTTTGTAATACCTATAAAATTTGATGAAAAAGTTGCCAACATGCTGTTCACAACACAAAACCATTTTTTCAATAAAATGTGGCACTACAGCAGCAATAATTAAAAAATATTTATATAAAATTATTGACAATTATTGTGCAACATTTTTTAAAACAAAAATTAAGAAATCTAGGTTATGTGTGTATGGTAATATATATATTTGACAAATAAATTAAATATTTTTAATCTTTTTATAAAACGTGTTTCTACTTTTGATAGAACAAAGAAAATACATGGCTTTATTGTTTGTAATTTAAATATACAATTGAATTGATTGTTGAGAACGTATGAAGTCCAGAAACGTATATTTTGGGATACCTTTAAGAACATTCAGCAATTATTTAGATTGTCGATAGATGTGGTCCGTGTTTTGAAAGCAATAATCATCGATTCAGTTATAAATTCAATTTACAAATTACTGAAGAATTTTTCATCGTTTAATATCGGCGCTGAAAGATTTGTAATTCCACACGCTATAACGCCCGGCACTGAGCACTCTTTTTCTCCATAACAACAGAATAATAATTATAAATAACAAACAATGTCAATAAAAAAACAATTCTCAACTGATATTAACAAAAACACAATAAAATACTGCACTTTACAAGTGTAAAACTGTGTAAAACCATCAAACAATTGGAACGAATCCCACATGAAAGTGTTCCACAAACGGCCACCAGATAGCGTATTGCTTAGGAAGTATCCCATTATAAATTACAACTGAAATAACCACTAGCTGGTCCATCAAACCACAATAATGATATTATATTTTAAATACAGAATTCTACAGTTCTTCAACAGAATCACTATCACAGTCCATATCATTTTCGCTTGTGTCATCATTTCCAAATGAAATAATAAATGATCCTACCACATCATCTATTAAGCGATCTAACTTGCATATTTTGCCTTCATTTTTAATCACATTTGTTATAGCGGTTAACAAAAGGTTGGCTTTCACTTCAGCTGATTTGAAGCTTATTTTTTGCAGCTACCTACTTCGTTTTTTATTTGTGCCCAAATTAATGCAATAGGATCCAATTCACAATGGTAAGGTAGCAATCTAAGTACAATTTTATTACTCTGTCTTACCATTTCGTCCACTGCGTATATACTGTAACCTTCTTTGTGATGATTTATTACTTCCAACAACTCTAATCGCACCATGGAGGGATCAAACGGTATTTGTTTTTGAAGTAACCATTTTTGCATTTCCGCTTTTGTGTTAAAGTTGTTGGCATTTTTTCTCTTTTTCTGCTATGGTAAGATGCATTATCCACTATAATAACACTATTATCAAGTAATTTCTTCAAAATATTGAACCACTCCTGAAAAACATTTGCGCCCATTTCATCGGGGTAATTGATTGTTTCTTCCTTCAACTAGTAGTCACCCATCGTCGACAAAACCGTTTTCAGAACCAATATGTGAAATAATTAAGCGTCTTCCTTTACCAGCAGGATTTTTGAGACCAGTAGTTACACCATCTGTAAATGCTTGTCTGCGTGTTGTAACATTAACATCTGCCCACACGTTTCTTCTTGTGTGCCCTTAATTCAGCCATGTTTCGCCTAAATAATAGATTTGGCGTCGCTCATTTGTATATTTTGATAATGAAGATAAATATTTTTTTGTCTCCACGAAGCTTTTATTTTTTACAGCTACTTCATTTTTTCTTTGTGCCCAAACTATGAATAGGATAGGATCAATAGCATTAAATTCACAATGGTAAGATGGTAATCTAAGTACAATTTTATTACTTTGTTTTACCATTTCGTCCACTGCGTACACATTGTAACATTCTTTGTGATGATTTATTATTTCCAACAACTCTAATTTTATTTCTATTTTATTTCTTCAAAATATTATTGAACCACTCCTCAAAAACATTTGCATCCATTTCATCGTGGTAATCGACTGTTTATCTTCCTTCAAATACATATATAGTAGTAACCCATCGTCGACAAAACCATTTTTAGAACCAATACGTAACATAATTAACCGTCTTCTTTTACCAGCAGGATTTTTTAAACCAGTAGTTATACCATCTGTGAATGCTTGTCTACGTGTTCTAACATTAAGATCTACCCACACGTTTGCTCTTGTGTGCCCCTATAATTCAGCCATGTTTCGGCTAATTAATAGATTGGGCGTTGCTCATATCTATATTTTGATATTGAAGATAAATCTTTTCGACTCCACAAAACAATGTCATCACCTTCGAGCAGTAAACTTTTACGATTACGGTTTTGTAAATACAAACTCTGTATTATATAAAACACTTAAATATTAATAATTAAGTATCTTGATTAAATTTATACAAGGTTGAACGATTCATTGGAGGTATATTTTGATCTTCCCTTATTTTCTTTAAGATTTTGTTTAATATAGGAAATTCTCTATGGTAAAAAAGTCATGTATGATTCTTCTTATCATGTATTTAATAGCCTCGAATCGAATCACCTGATATTATTGTTAAATATAAATATACTTATTTATGAATATTTATGTATGTTACCTAAAGTGTTTGAAATTTGCAGTGTTATCGGTGTTTTCTTTGTTGTAGGATTACTATTTTCTTGTATACATAGATATGTTCAGTATAACTTGCTTTCCCTGTACAAATATCCACGCCCCAAAGTAGCACGTTTTCTTGAAGGCGATGTTGATAATCCACTTGTATTAGGCTGTCGATCCATTTTTACAAGCAAGTAGTTTTTAAAACACTGATTTTCTTGTTTAAACGTAATAGAAACACAAAAAGGTAATAGAAAAATATTTAACGAAATATGTAATTACTTAATCAGCTATGTCTACACTATGGCGTCGCTAAAATACCAAATTTTGACAGTGTAAAAATGGCCGACAACAAACCAGTCGTAAGCCTATATTTTGGCGGGCTATATTCAATTCACTCCCCTTATTAAAAAACATAGTATAGAATCATGTTTTGAAAATCATGATCCAAAAATTTATATATGATATATATTCTATATATCATATAGAAGGTAGCTAGGTAGTTCGTTTTTGCTACAATTAAAAAAAATGCACTTTCGTATTAACAGAAAAGTTTTTTTTTCCTATTAACTAAGTTATATCAGTATTAGTTTGATCTTTCTCTATGCTTATTTGTGCCACAAATGAAACATTTTGTATTTACAATCCAGAAGCAACATTCTCTTTTTGACACAGATAGGAAGTTCGCAGTCCCGTAGTTACCGTATTTGAAACAATTTGTAGTTGCTTATTTGTGCTCCGTTTAGATTTTTTTGTGAAGTCATAAGCGTGAATTTGTAATTTTGTATTTGCAGTTTACGTTTTAATTGACTTTATTGCTTTCAATACACAATTTGTGACGGTGTTACATAAATAAAAAATATGTAGGTGTAGCTGACGTCTGAATTTCTGTTTTAACAGCAGAGACCCTCATATTATTAGAATAGCAATTGTATATTTCGAAAGTTTTTATTATATACGTAATATCGTTTAATATATAAAATAATAATGTGTAATGTCTGAATTTTAGATTAAAATAAAACAAACGTGTATGTTCATTAAAAATATAATAAAAATTTCGAATGGGAATGTTGTAATTGACCTATCAAAGTGGAAAAACTATCAGGAAAATAAGATAAGTAAAAAAAGGTCATAAAAATACATATACAACAAATTAAAGAAATATTTAATCAATATTATCAATACAAGTCGCATTATCCCACGCAACTTAAACTTATCAAACAGCTTGGAGCATTTAAAGATTTTTTCGTGTCATCTACTATTTCTCATTTAGTCGATCAGTTGTAGGTACTTGACTATATAAAATGTCCAATTGTATTTCCAGTAAGATTTCCGTGATATAATATCGTTTTTCAAAGATAGTATTCAAACAAATGAATGTCATATTACAACGTGGCAAATCGGGCGTATCCCTGGCACCGGCAAAAAGAAAGTGGTACATCTTGGTTAACATGATAACAGTGATAGCACAAAAAGTTCCATTTGCGACATAAACGAGTACATATGTACAAACAAATAACTTATGAAAGATATTGACATTCAAAACTCAGTTAATATGAAAGCACAAAACAGAAGTGACAGGGATCCATGCAATTGAGAATTTCAAACAATTATTGTAGGTAGGTACTATTGATATCATATTAAATAATCGTTGCATTTACTCTCTATATTGGGAAGTAATGCGTACTAGTATTTTTAAACAGGTTATGTAAACACATAACACTTTTTTCTTTTTCTTAATCTTTGAAAAAATAAATGTTGTTTGCTGTTACATATGCCTAAAGCATGCATGTTTTAATTGATATGTTTTTATAGCAACACAATGATATTCATAGAAAATGTAATGAAGCCAAAAATTGTTTGCAAAACGTTATTAAAAGGCAATTCAAATAAGCAACTTCCAATCTATTATTTAGACGAAATAAGCAGTTTCCGCGGTTATGTTATGCGTTACAGTGTATTGATGATTATACAGTCGTTTTTTTAGATACTGTCTAGTTTGCCCTACGTAACATTTATTACAGCCTTTGCATTCTAATTTATATACGACATTACTTTGATTATCTTTTTTAATCTTAGTTTTTAAATAACTGTCTGTTATTGTATGGTGTACATGTAATGTTTATATCTGATTTTTTAAATTCGTATTTAATTTTGTCACTTAAGTCGTTAATGTATGGAAGTGTGTGATATATTTTACTATTTTGTTTATTGCCTGTGTTGTATATTTTATGTATTCGTTTTTTTATTAATTTCTCGTAAAATTCTTTTGGATAACTATTTTTGTCCAAAATTGATCTAACTTTGCTTAAATTCTCTTTCCTAAAATCAGGATGTGCTAATTTAATAGCTTGGCCAACTAAACTATTAATAACGCTTTTTTTTAAATTTACCGAAGTGTTTGAATAATAGTTTAGGTGTCTGTTGCTACTAGTGTCTTTTATGTACCAATTTGTTTTTATGTTCGTGTTATTATGTATTATTTTAACATTTAAAAAATTTATAGAATTTTGATTTTCTTTTTCAAACGTAAATTTTAATCTGTCATGATATGAATTAAATGTGTGTATAACATGTTCAATTTTACTAAAAATGTATCTAGATAATAAGATAAGTTAAAAGGTCATAAAAATACATATATATTAAAATATAATATTATTATTGTGGTGTGATGGACCAGCGACTGCTTCTTTCTATTGTAATTTATAATAGTATGTAACATCAATTTTAAATTTCTGAAATACACACTTTATGTTAATATATTTGATGTATGTACTACAAATATGTATAATGCAAATAATAAAATACGTATTAAAATTATTGTGCACTTATTTTTTTATAAATGTGTTATATATTTAAATTAAATTAAATATGGACGAGTAAATAAGTACTTGATTTCATTATAAGTCATCATTTAAATTTACCGCCATATTAGCTGTCAGGTTAATTTGCCTAATGTAATGCGGGTTTTATAATTTGCTCCCCTTAATAAAAAATGGAGTATAGATCAAGCTTCGTCAGCGCAGCTCCGAATGCAAGATCTAATTTCAGCGTACTTGGGTGTAATGAAATAGAAATCCATTTTTTTAATTCGATTATATTGTTTTTCATTTCTATGGAAACCTTGAGAGAACATTGGATAACACAATGTAAGATGAAGTTCGGTATAGCTTAAGCTACTCATACAATTATTTTAGCAGCAAAGCGATATGTATGTACCTACAGGGTCCGACAAAATGATCTCTCACATTTTGCACGGCCACTGTGCCCGAATCACTAGAGAGAGAGAGAGAGAGAGAGGGAGCTTAGCGTAGTCGGTTGCTAGCTCGCGCCCTGCCATTTCAGTTGTCGTCATGAATTGGACGGACGACCATTCTGCCTTCGTTATCGAAACATTTATGAAAAGTAACGAATCTGTGATTACCACGCAAATAACTTTTCGTACTCCATTCGCGCTTGATAGACATGGTCCGGTTCCATATCGCAAAACAATACTGTTGTGGGTATCAAATTTTAGAGCCACAGGCGCAGCCTTAATAAGAAAATCAACACCCAGAAGTGTTCGGAAACCTGAAAATGTTGAAGCTGTAAGAGAAGCAGTTGAACGATCTCCTAGCCGTTTAGCTGTTAAACATACTGCTATTTTACATTTGTCAGATGGTTATATGAGAAGAATTTTACATGTCGATCTGAAGTTCCACTCATATAAAATGATGATCGTGCAAGAATTTAGTGAAAGGAAATGCGAAAATCGCAGAGTATGTTCCAACGATATTCTTCAAAACGTCCCACAAAATGGTCTTTTACTAACCAGTGACAAAATTCATTTCCGTTTATTTGGTTGTGTGAATAAGCAGAATTTTCGCTTCTGGGAACAATAAAATCCGCGACAGCTCCATGAAAGGCTACTTCACAGCCCACGTGTGACCGTTTGGTGTGCTGTTGGATCGTTTGGCGTTTGAGATTCCTATTTTTTTGAAGAAGGAGGCGTGGCGATTACCATAACTGCCGATCGATATGTCGACATGCTACGCAATTTTTTGGAACCCACAATACATCCGAATGTGTGGTTTCAACAGGATGGAGCTAGGTCTCATACGGCAAGAAGGACAATGGTCGTTTAAGAGAAATGTTTCCAGGACACGTTATCTCATTATGAGGAGACGATGGGTGGCCTGCGCATTTAACTGATCTTGCCTCATGCGACTTTTTCTTCTGGGGCTACTAGAAAGCAAAGGTTTTTCAAAACCATCCCCAAATCATTGACGAATTGAAAGCAGCAATACGCCAAGAAATTAGAGCAATATCGTCTGAAATTACTGCTCGAGTGATTGAACCTATCAGAAATCAGCTTCGAGTGTATATCCAAAAACATGGTCGCCATTAGGTCGCATTGGACTCTGTAATTTTCAAAAAAA
>SMLS01034263.1:0-18465 GCA_004785975.1 Popillia japonica | reverse complement strand
GAGAAAAAAAGCTACAGATCCATTTATTATTTATGGGTATTTTGCTCAACCCTCAGTGAATTAATGCTTACAGACCAATCTTCGCAGATATGGAATTTAGACGAGAGCAGCTTTTCCATCGACCCGACCAGAACAAAAGTGGTTGGTAAGCGAGGTACACCATGCTCACGTGTCACCAGCACTCCAGGCCGTGAAAACACAACAGTATGTCTAATGGCTAATGCTTCTGGTCAGAAAGCACCCCCCTTAGTTATTTTCAAAGGGCTGAACATCTGGGACCAATGGCAAGCAGCAGATGATTCTTTTCCTGGAATGTGTTACGCCGCAAGCAAGAAGGGGTGGATGGACTCCGAAATTTTCTTGAATTATTTCCATAAGACTGTCATTCCTGCTTTGGGAAATAAAAGGCCGGCCCTTATTTTATATGATGGGCACTCCACGCATGTTAATGCATCTGTCGTAGAACTAGCAATTAAAGAGAACATCACTATTCTAAAACTGCCGGCCCATACCACCCACCTTCTGCAGCCGCTCGATCTATCCGTATTCAAATCCGTTAAAACGAGATGGGATGAGAAATTGGTAAAATGGCAGCGACAAAATGTAGGTCGCAAATTGCCAAAAAAAATATTTTCCGAGTTTATTGCCCAATCCTGGAAAGAGACCCCGACAACTGTAATCACTAATGGCTTCAAGAAAGGCGGTATTATTCCATTCAACAGCCAAGTTGTACCTAGAGAGAACTTTGACAAAGAAGCTCTTAAGAGATGGGATCAGAGAAATTCTGAAACAATTGATTCGGGAAATAATACCAACGTACCAGCTCTTCCTGGAAATTCTGTCAACGAAACAGTTACCACAGACCACTCTAACAGTGAGGAGAATCTGATTAACAGCATAAGTAATGCTACTGCATCTACCTACATTGGCCACAGCAGTATAGTTGGTACACCATCTATCACAGTTTCTGGAAAGCCATCTTTTGAGAAGTTATTATTAGAATGTGTCCGCCAAACTCAAAGTAGCCCAAAAATCCCGAAACGGAAGTTAGCACCAGGGGCTGAGGTTATAACAAGTAACAAAGCAGTAGTAGCACCAAAAAAAAAGAGATCAGAGGTCATTGAAGACACAAGTTCTGGTAGTGAACTAGATGACAATGAAGTAATATACAATGAGTCTGATAATGAAGAGGAGTATTTAAGAGATTTGAATGATTCTGTTGAATCTGATTTGGAACATAGTCAATCCATTGATGTTGATAAATGGGTTTTGGTTGAATATAGCATGAAGAAAAGCACCAGGCACTTTGTTGGAAAAGTATTAAGAAGTGAAGGATCTGACAATTGGGTTGTGAAATTCCTGAGATTTAAGAAAAAACAATTTTTCTGGCCCGCAGTTGATGACGAAGACATAGTGGACAGCTCCAATATTCTAAAGACGTTACCTCCGCCGACTGCAGACCGCCGCGGTTCAGGTTTTACTTTTCAACTCAATTTTGATGGTATTAACCTTTGTTAGATGTTTTATAGCTCTAAAGATATTATTGTTTGTGATATTTGTGGAATATTTAATATTGATAGTTAGTTAGTTTAAATTTCTTTTTGAATAAAAGTTTGTAACTTTTGTATTTTTCAACGAAAATAAAAAATTAAAAAACGTAAATGTGGAGCATAACATTCTCTCTACATTTACCCCACATAAGCTATTAATCCTTAACACAACTACGCTGATGGCCGATTATTACATTTGCCCCTTTTCGTGGGGGCAAATGTAATATATTGCAGTCTTTTAAAAAAAAAAATTATAATGTTACTAAAATGATTTCACCCATTTTATATTTTATTGACATAAAGTCCATAATATAGCCATCTTGTATAAATTTTCACAGATTTTTTGAAGCGCGCATTAAAGTGTAAGGGTTGTTTGAAACTACACTATGCAAGTTATATATTACAATTACCCCAGTTCACCTTAATAAAAATACGATCAGTCAAATAATACTAACACCTAAAATTCCAGTAAGGGAACAAAGGCACAAGGATGAACTTTCATTATCAACACGCCTACATATGTATATGTATGATTCGTAGAGGAAGAGATTAAAATAATTTTGTGTTATTCAAAATGCAGGGAAACTGTTTACTTAAATTCCTTGGAATAGGTTTTACAAAAGTGTATATTTTCGAGATACTCTTATTTATGTAATATTTCAGAAACAATTTGTTTCAGTAATACTTGTACTCCTATAATAAGCTTATTTATCAATCAATAAGTTTATGTTTATTAGAGAAGGTAATACATACTGTAATGACTGCCTAGACACGGTATAATACTGGTGCAATCAGGAAAAACCTATTACCGGATTTTCCAATTAGTGTTTCTTGGTTAACGTCAATCTAAAATTTGTTCTTTATCCACATATTATTACATTGCATTTATTTAAAGACGCAAAATATACATAGTCATAGTTATGGTTACCTTGCAATTATAAATTTATGTTTGAAATTTACACTAGAACATGTGTAAGATGTCAGTGTACTATACAAAAGTTATATTTATATGTATGTACATACAGTGGTGGACATGAAAATAGAGCCACTCTAAGAAAAACCACAATTTTCTATGGTGTAAAAAAGCATAGAATTTGAGACAAAAATAAACATTGTCAAATATATTTACTCTATTTATAAACAAGCAAATGCAGGATTTGTTAAGTAAAATACTGTTTTTCAATAAAAAATGCTAAAAGATATCAAAAACTGACTGGTGTCTGTTGGACATAAAAATAGAGCCACAACAGAATATAATTAATAATCATCTTCGGGACTACAGCTGCTAATATTTAGTTGCTTGCCCTTTGTTAGAGATAACAGCTGGACACCGCCTTGGCATGGATTCAATCGGCTGGCAACACCTAGCTGTTGAAATGGCACACCATTCTTTTTGGACTATCTCCCATAATTCACCCTTGTTCTTTATTTTGTATCACCAGACCGGCCTTTTTAAATCCTTCCATAGATTCTCTATGGGATTTAGCCTGGGAGACTGTGAGGGCCATACTAATAAGTTTATTTTTTTTGCCATACGCGAAGTATGCGTGGGATCATTATCTTACTGGCAAACCCATTTTAACGTCATATTTTCCTTCGCGTAAAGCAACATCATATTTTGAAATATGTTAACATACTCATTTTGGTCCATATTCTCTCTGATCGAATAAATTGGACCCATTCCAGATCACGAACACGCTCCCCACAGCTTAATATTGTCACCGCCATGATTGTTGGTCTTTTTCGTATATTTAGGCAGCAATTCTGTACGTGGTAGTTCTAACATATAGTTTAAGATCGGAACCCATCATATTTATCTTAGTTTCACCACTCCAGAAAATCTTTTTCCATTTATTAATGTTTTGCGCGCCACTCCAATTCAGATATTCCTTCGCAAATCTGAGTCAACTTTTTATATTTTTGCTGCTCAGTAATGGCACCTTTCTGGCGACCCTTCCATGTAGGTACTTTTCCTGTAGTCGTCGGCGAATCGTACCTGCCCTAATGATTAACTTTAACTCTCATTTAATGTCTGTAGATGATTTGAACGGATCTGTGCGCGAAACATATACAATTTGTCTATCTGTTTAAGACATAGTTTTTCGCTTCGATGGATGATTTTCTTTAGCGCCTGCTGGTTTTAATGCATTCTCAACCATTTTCTTTGAACAAGCTACAATATTTGCTGTTTTGCCCTGCGACATTCCCTGATTATACAATGTTAAAATCTGAGTCCCTTCAGTCGACGTGCAATGACGTGCTCGTCTCATTTTAAATAAATCTATGTAATGTATTAGGAATTCTATGGTTCTCAACAAAAAGTACCCTTACCTGATGTAATCACAGCAAAAACACGTGCAGTAAACCTTATACTTAAATCACTTGATCTGCGTTGAGCAAGTGGCTTTACTATTGTGACCAGGACGAAATTTCGGGATTCATTCAAAATGGGAATTCCCACAACATGCCTTATAGACATAATAAGTGGCGGTGTAATCATCGTATCCTACACTTTGATATTACGATAGATGTATGTTTTTTAACTCAGTGGCTCTATTTTCATGTCCACCACTGTATGTATGTACAAATGTATGTATATTATTTGCGGTTATTGAACTTACATACATATATATCAGAAAATCGAACATATGAAATTGTTTGAACACTAAATTATGAAACAAGAACACTGAATTTTAAACAAAAAATTTCTTTTGCTTTTACTGTATGACAATCACACATAATAATTATAAATAAAAGATGTTCACAAAAAAGGTAATAAAATTATAAAGCACTTCATTATGTAACATCAACAACATACTGATTTCTGGTAACCCATTGTCTGTTAGTAAATGTCAATTCGAATGCAGCGATGTTTTATATGATATCGTGGGTAGTGTGTCAGACCTGTACCTGTCCCGTAAGTTAAAATGTTTCAATTAAAACAGAGTCACATACATATGCCTAGTTTTCATTGGTAGACTTAGCAGTAGAGTATTATAGGCGAGTACTAACTATCGCTATAACTCTACCAATGTAAACGGAAATGGTAGACTGCATGATAGCAGAAGAGTAGAGTGGGCTAGCACGGTGGTAGAGCTACTCTACCAGTTGCCTTGTCCCACCACGATTCCAACTCTACTCTACCGGTACTATACCAATGAAAACAGTATTGTGTTAGTCGAACATAGTAAAATTCATTCAATATCATATAACTTCTGTACTCTACCAGGCAGCATACTATTTGCAATTTACGTGAAAGAAACTCTACCAAAGTAAGTAGAGTCGAACTAGCTCGACTAAAAAGCGCGCTAGTTACTCTACCACTAATTCTACTAATGAAAACTATGCAACATACATATGTATGTATCCACTGCTAGGATAAGTATGTATGTTACCGACTCCTTTCCAGTATGGTTCATAGATTGTCATGATCTCATTTTAGCGTTATCGCACAGAAATGTTTACCTCTCGACATGTAGCGCCTGTGACATAGGTACAGTTATCAGGCCTACTTTTGATACATGCAATCTATGCATTCGACATATGTATGCTAGTGCATACGTAAGCATAAATAAAAATATTAAGTATACTTAGTTTTCTCCTATATTTTTACCATTAATAATTGTTTACATTCCCAATAATTGCGTTAATTGTCTATCTAAACGATCAATGAAAAAAATAAAACGAGACTAACGTCTAAACAGTACTGTAGAACCATAGGTTATGGTACCGTAGAGTACACAGAACAAGGTAGAGTACAGTTAGCACATGGCTAATTTAGGCTTCGTTTTGATTGGAAATGTCAGTAAAATCACATCTTACGAGTAAATACCAAAATACTACACCACTTATATACAGCTTCTAAGTAGTACAGATTAGTCTCTAGTCAAAACTTTTTGGCAAGAGATAAAAAACTTGGTACAGACTTTTTGTTGGAACAATCTCTAATTTAAAACAGAAACTTCTGACAAAATGAGGCTTCTTTACAATAGTAATATGCAACACAAAAAAAATTATTTCATTTTATTCCTTCCGATTATTAGTAGTTATTCTCAACCACTCTTACTTTCACTGCTTCAACCTAAAAATTCAGCTGTTTTTCTTCCATTAATCCTCATTTTTTGAACGAAACGTATTTTGTAGCAAAAAGGTGATGGTAAGTATGTACACTCATGGAAGGTAAAGATTGGACACCTCCAATACGATGTTATATGGAAACTGTCCAATCTTTACTTTCCATGAGTGTACATACCTTACAGATACACATATATTCTAACCGTTAACAATGGCTCTACAATACTGAAATGATACAATTTCTTAGAAACCCATGTAAGCCGGTTCTCTTAACTTAAACTAAATGTCATGTGTTGGAAATATCAGGCAAATTGAAACACTTCATGCAGAAACTGGTAGTATCAAAATATTGTTGAAATCCAACACAATCTTACAACATAATTTACATACAATTATATGTGTAACAGACTTTAACTGAGTTCAACCAGGAATGTAGCAGAACTAGAACGAATTCTTTGCAATGCACCGACAACATTTTAAATAAGTATATAAGTATGTATGTAATATAGAATATGTTAGTAATGATAATGAGTGTACGTTTATCACGAAAAATAACGAAACAACGAACAATCATTGCATATGTCACTGATGATAGTTTATAATATGCGCTAAGTTACCGAAAATCGAAGATCTGACTGTATGCTTATATTGCCAGCTCGAATATCCCACTCTCTTTTCCAAATTCACACACATATGCAGATGTTCTATAAATATCTGTACGCATATCAGAATATTCATAATTAAATCCACGTGTTTTTTGCTTGCGTAGTCACAACGTTCAGTTTAGTTTAGCCGCTTTTCAATTAAAAAATCTCTCCTTTAACAATCTAACAACAGAATATTGCCTAAGCAACTGAAAATTATCAGTATTTGAAATTGTTCAAGTAAATCAACTATTAACCTAAATACAGATGTATGTACATATATGTATATAATAAAACTTGTTTTTTTGATAAATAGTAATATCTTCTACAGTAAAATTAAATTGTATGAATGTAACAATGGTTATCTTCAAAGTTTAAACGAAAATTTCGCAACATTTTGCAAGTATTAGTAACAAATAACATTTCGTGGAATTTTGAATAAAAAGATAAATAGTTTCAAATAGCAAGAATTGATCTGAAACAACCAGATTTTAATCTAGTGCTTTACAGATGACATTTAATGTGGACATGTTAGTATTTCGCAACACTAACATGTAACAAAAGTTAGCATGATATTGTGATGGCCAATTGATTCATTGACTGATAAACAAAGTCATGTGCGATATGATAACATGTATGTAATAGTTTTTTGCTGCAACTTCTATTTTATATAGGTATGATAAATATAATTTCCTATGCTTATTATGAACCAAATTAACACTGCATTGTCACAAACAAGTCTGTTTTTTAATAAGACAAGTAAAATTGAAAATAGCCCGCCAAAATATAGGCATACGATTGGTTTGTTGTTGTCGTATTTACACCTCCAATATTTAGTATTTTAGCGCCGTCATAGTGTAGACACCTGATTGAGTAAATGATTTTATTAAATATTTTTCTAGTATCTTCTTGAGCGTCTACTGATTAAATAAAAAAAATGAGTTTGTTCTTTAAATATATGCTTGTAAAAATAGATCTACAGCCTAGTGCAAGTGGACTATCAATATCGACTCCAAGAAATCATCTACTTTGGGAAGTAAGAAGGTGGGTAATAGGTGCTTCAAAGACAAATGTTTACCGTATTATTGATGAATATAAAATTAAAGGACTAATTTGACAACCATTAGAACAAGTTGGAAGAAAGTCACTGCTATCGACATCTATACATAATAAGACCAATCATACATGGTTTTTTTACGATGGCGAACTTACAGAAAAGAACTTACCTACATTAAACAAAATCTTAAAGAAAATAAGGGAAGATTACTGCTCGAACGTGATGACTGATGACACTGTTTTGTGCAGACGAAGATATTTATCTTCAATTACAAAATATATAGATAAGTAACGCCCAATCTATTATTTAAACGAAACATGGCTGAATGAAGGGCGCACAAGAGCAAAAGTGTGAGTAGATGTTACAACACGCACACAAGCACTTACAGATGGTGTAACTACTGGCCTAAAAATTCTACTGGTGAAGGAAAACACTTAATTATTTTACATATTGTTTCTAGAAACGGTTTTGTTGACACTGGGTTACTACTATTTAAGGTAAGAAAACAGTGGATTACCACAATGAAGTGGATGCAAATGTTTTCGAGGCGTGGTTCAGTAATATTGATATAAAATTAATAATAGTGTTATTGTAATGGATAATGCATCCTAGCTTAGCAGAAAAAGGAAAAAAAAATACCAACAACTTCAACACGAAAAGCTGAAGTTCAAAAATGGTTACTTCAAATATCGTCTTCCTGGTGCGATTGGAGTTGTTGGGAATATTAAATCATCACAAGGAGCATTACAAGGTATACGCAGTGGAAAAAATTCCGCACTTTTTTGTGGAAGCGCTATTGCCTTCACCGAAAATTGGAGTTTGGGCAGCTGTTTGTCAGAGAACGATTATGGTATCTATATTTTTTCAAGTCCTGGAAACATTAAATAGTTCAAAACAGAAAACAAACAACTTTTTGCGACACTATTCTAATAGAGATGCCATATATGTAGTGTAAAGATTGAGTGATAACCCAAACTGAATAATGAAAAAGTTTAGCGGCCGCATTTGAAGCCTCTCGCGAGAAATCTACAAAGAAGAGGCATACGTAATATCTCTTTCTGCGACGATTCCATTGCTTTTTGCTGATGATCGTTTAATCCTTGATATTGATCCTGTGTTTCAAACATTATATGTCTGCAATGACAAATTTATGTTCCAATACTCGATGTACCGCATATTCAGGATTTGTATTGCTACCTATTTTTCTAAAATTATAGATACTGAACAACTTTTTGGCTTTGAAAGGAATTTAGAGACATACCCACTTAACAAATAAATACTGATAAATATATTTATAATATAAAAATTTATAGCATATTACTATTAATATACATACATACATCATTTCAACATTTATTATTAAATTCGTCTTTAGAGTTGTAATGTTTCTGGAGATGCAACATTGTATATATCATGTTACGCTGTACTCTATTAATAATGTGATAGTCATTAATTACTTTACGTCAAAGTAAGTTGTCTGATTCCAGTCTGATGTAATTTTTCTGTATGTATATATGTATGTATGTATGTCTACGGCGAGTAAATTACATCTATAACTACCAAGAATGTTGACAATGCAAAAATACGAGAGAAATAACACGCATTCTTTATAAAAGGTTCTTTTATAAGCTGCTAACTAGAACTTTTTATTTTTTTTACTTGTTGAAAGTGGCTAATTTGTTTTGGAATAAGTAATTCTAAATTCTAAAGGTCTAAAAGTGACACATTATTTTACATGCATTTTCTATGTAATATGCACTAGATATTATATGTAGATATATGCTGCATGACTTGGAAACTGCAACACCAAGAAGGGGTGCGAATTTTTTGACCAAACTTGGTAGAAACGTATAACTAGTCAAAGGCAATAATTGATTAAAATTTCAAAGAAAAAAAAACAAAAAACACAATTTAACACAATTTTTATTAATAATGTGTCGAGCCGCCCCTATTAGTTTCACACTCCCTCACTCTTCGTGGCATTGATTCGACTAGGTGGTCGATATCCTCTTGGGGTATGGTGTCCCAAGCAACCTGTAATTTATGCCGGAGAGCTATTAGTGTGTGCGGGGGATTGACGAAATTCATAAGTTTCGTCCCATAATGTCCCACACATGTTCTATTGGCGAGAGGTCGGGGGATTTGGGTGGCCATGGCAAGATTGTGACATGAGCTTCTTCGAATCGATTTATAGAAATTGTCGCTACGTGGGGAGGAGCATTATCCTGCTGGACAAGTGTGTCTTCGAGCGTTTGAAGATATGGAAGAATATGGGGTTCTACCACCTCATCAATGTAACGCTGGGCGTTCATGGTGGTTTGGATGAACACCAACTGAGACCTACTCCCACATGCTATAGCACCCCATACCATAACACCCACTGCTCGATGCACATGCCATTCAACGGAAAACTGAATATCACGACGTTCCCCACGTCTTCGTCTGACCCTCATACGGTCATCATGCATCCCTAGACAAAATCGAGATTCATCACTGAACACCACCTTATGCCACTCCACGATCCAATGCATTCGCAATCTACACCACTCCAAACGTTGCTGTCGGTGTTGAGCCGTAAGTGGTAACACAAGATGTGGACGATAAGATTGGAAGCCGAAACCCCTAATTCGACGATAAACGGTTCGAAGGGTTACAGGACGATCTTGATTACCTAACCACACGTCAGCAATTGATCTGGTACTGGAGAACCTGTCTCTTAGTGCCATTAGGCGAAGGCGGCGGTCCTGTATCTCATTAGTTCTTCTTCGGCCTCCGGTTCCTCTTTGGCGTCTTTCCTGACCCTCCCTAGTCCATGATTGATAACAGGGCATAATGGTGGATTGGTTCCGGTTAAGGCGGTTTGCAATTTCCCTGTATGAAAAACCACCTTCTCGCAAACCAACAATTCGACCTCTGTCGAATTCGCTTAATTGGCGATAATTTCCACGTTGCCGCGCTCTAGGCATAATAAAACTCTTTAAACACGTTAAACAAAGGTATAATAAGACAAAACCGTTGAAATTAATTTGAAACAAACAATAAATACACCACACATTAATGTCAGCGAAAACTGAATGAAGTGTCAGATGTGCCATGACCACTTGATCTATCGCAACAAAATTTTAATCAATTATTGCCTTTGACTAATTATACGTTTCTACCAAGTTTGGTCAAAAAATTCGCACTCCTTCTTGGTGTTGCAGTATATGGTGTTATAAAGTAAAGGATATATTTTAAATGAATATAACTTCTTAACAAATTAAGTTAATCCTGGGATCCACGTCTAAAAAAAAATTTTACACTGCAATGCACTAGGCCGCTGGCACACGGAGGCCCGTGATGTGCATCCTAGGGTTAATAAAGAAAAATAAACGAAATTTAATTGCTAAAGGAGTGGGATTTAGTATGCGCGAAAGCAGTTACGACAATTGCTTAGTATGACCTCTATTTGGTTGTAGTAAAACTACTCATTTCCTCCAATGTGTACACCGCATTCCGTAACATTTCTGGTTGAATAGCACCAATTTGCTTCGTAATATTGTCTTTTAATTGTTGTAACTTTTTAAATAACCCTATCCCGAAAAGCGTTGGTTAACAATTCTTTGACAAGTCGGACAATGTTGATCCAGCATAAAAATGATGATGAAATGAAATAACATAATCTCTTTACATTTACAAGTATTGTTTACCGTTACAGTTACAGATTCCAGTCAGCATTTCCTCGTAGAAATGCGGACCAATGATAAAATCAGTTGTAAAATCGCACGAAACGGTGACTGTTGAGTCAAGTCAGATTCCACAGTTTTCAGAATTGGCCATTCAGAGTAAACTGTGTCTTCTTTGTCCATAAAATACGGGATCGCAATTCGGGTTCAATTTCCGTCTAAGCCATTAGTCATTCGCAAAGAAAAATCGTACCTAGTAGCCGAATATACCTCCTTTAATTCAAACAGTTTATACGTGTACTTTGGAATTCTGCGTAAAATTTTCCAAACTGTGGTATACGGCACTTGCAATTGCATTTGCACTGCTGGTTGCTAGTGCATTACCTCTGGCTATGTCCCGATTTTCACGAAGAAGCTCTGCAACTCGGGACATCACTAATTCTTGCTCTTTATGACCTTGGTAGGAGTCTTACAAACTCTGTTTGTGTCAAATTGGGTTTGCTTTCATTTGACAGAGCCCTGCTTTCAAACCCATTCTCGTGCAAAATTTTCGTAATCCAACGGTGTTTGAAACATATTCTTTATTTTAGGATAACCTGGTACATATATTTCCATTACTAAATAACATAACAATCACATTATACCAGTGGGTCATTTATAGTTATTCATGATGTTTTAGAGTCAGTTTTAGATTTGCTCTTACCCTTCAAGCATACAGTTTTTAATCTATTCAGTTGTACAGCTTATGGGGGTGTATTTTCTCTCTGTATGGTTAATTCTGTGATGTCAGAATTACAGAGTGCTAAATCGTAAATGGAAGAAAATTAAATGTCCGATGAATCACTTGACTACTACCAACGCTACTACTTTGTTCAGTGGCAAAAGAAAATATCGTATGATTCTGTCATTGCAAGCTTATAAAACTACATAGTAGATGATAGATCAGCTAAATTTGAAATCGATGAATCTGACGTGTGGCCATAGCAAATGTTTACTAAGCGATATCAATAATACATCTGATCTCGTTCATTTTTATACTATAATAAAAGCATAACATAACCAGATTTTGCTTATCATACATGTATGTATACATATGTATTTCAAATTTGAGCGAGTTGTACTACAGTGCTTACAAGTATGTACTTTGTTCAAAACGTGACAAAATTGTATAAGTTGTGTGCGATAAAGTTGACGAAAATAATGTGGTGCTTAATAGAAACATTACTTGGTATCTTTTGTGGAGATAATATTAGAACAAATGGAGTAATACCATACAAGTCAAAGCAGTAAACGTTTTGATTAAAGATGCAAAATTATTTTTACACATAAAATACTACATTACTGTTGCTTTTGCAGAATTTGCTAGAGCGCCATTAGACAAAAATAATTTAGAGAGTATTGTAATTGATAAGTACTATAATATCAATTGAAGTTAACCGAATTATAAAATGTAATTTTATGAATGCATAAAAATATGTTAGTTTACGTTGTTGTTTTATGTGCATAAGTATGTTATACTTAAATGCACGTTAGATGTGTTATGTATCTCTACAAGGTCTCCGGAAATTCCCAGTTTGTCGCAATTAGTATATAGTCTATAGGTAAACAAGAGCATTAATATAGTAACCATTAAATTAAAATTCTTTCTAATTGGTTAACGAACCAAATATAAGTAGCAAGATTTTATATCATATATGAAATATGTTGTATTATAAAGATAATAATACTTACAGTGACTATTGCCCTCATGTAACATCATAAGAACAGGAGAATTATAGCTTTTTACCATAAGTATAAGTCAATATTGCATTCTAGGAATAGATAATTGAATTGTTGTTTATCTGACATTTAATTAGGGCTTAATTAGGGCTAGATAACAAGATTTTTCTATCGAATAACGATATTTCAAATATCACCATCTTATTTCCAAGTAAAATATTGGCCTAAACTTTCTCGATAGTGCCGAGAGTCAATCAATGATGACACAAAGTCTGGGCGACCGGTTGAAGCTCACATTGAAGACATTGCGCAAAAATGTGAAAATTTGGCACTGAAAGATCGGCGTGTAAAGATCTCTGTCATTGCCAATGAAGTCTATATATCCCAAACAAGTGTCCTCAAAATTTTGCATAACGATTTAGGTATGAAGGTGTCTGCACCGTGGATACCCAGATTGCTTACACCTGAACGAAATCTGTACAGAAAAGAAGTTTCTCAAGGAAATTTGGTCGAGTTGGAGCGGAACAAAATATATTTATCTCGAGTTATTACCGGGGATGAGACTTAGCTATATTACTGGAACCCTCCTACTAACTGATGGCAACTGTTTTCTGGAATGCTGAAGGAGTCTTGCTTGTTGAATATACATATGCCGAGAAGGTTTACCATAAATGAAGAGGCCTACGGGAACATAATTAAAAATTTAAAAACTGCTCTGGAGGAAAAACGTTCGCATTCTTATCCACAAAACACTTGTTGCTACACGACAATTGTCGGGATCATAAAGCAAACAAAGTTCAGCAGATAATCAATGACTGTGAGTTTATGGAGTTAAGGCATCCACCTTGTAGCCCCGACCTACAAAAATTTAAAAAAAGCATCTTATGGGAAGCATTTTGCTTCTGATGAAGAACTCATAGAAGCTATTGAGGAATATTTTGGGGGTTTACCGAAGCAATTTTTTCTTAGGGTATGGGGCAACTGGAAAAAATATGGAATAAGTGTATTAGTGTTGAAGGGAGAAAAATATGTTTTTGTTCTTTAGCCTGAGATATATAAAGTTGGTTTTTCCAAGCAGATTAGTTTAGTAACTTGCACTGCATACATCATCTTTGGCCACATGTTAATTAAATGGCAAACAATAGAAGTTCTATTTGGGACTATTTTATTATAGAAGACAGAATACAGCAGTCTTTAAACTGCAAGAAAAGAATTAATAGTAGAGAAAACTCCTCAAATCTCATTTGAAATGTAAACATCCGATGAAATCTTTTTAGTCACCCTTGCATTTAATGGAAGTTATTGTTGAGCAACTTTTCATTTCTCTGCTTTCAGAATATCGTAAAGGCAAATAACAATACATTTTATCTCAAAGCGAAATTGATATTCTGAATCGGACAATAAAACCATTAGAAATGATATCTACTCATTTATTAGGAGAGGATTACATAAAATATCAAGTAATGCGACAGATATATCAACTAGCATCTTGACTCAAGTAGAAAACATTTTAAAACGTTAATACGCTAATTCATTTGTCTTAAGGTAACGTTAAATCGATATATCTGTCAAATAATGATGTTGAAACAACTATGGAAGAGCTAAGAAAAGAAATGGAATATGTAGCGTTACAACAGCTATAACAGAATCGATACCAAACACAAAGAAGACGAAAGGCTTAGCAGCTATATTAGAGACAACGGGAGAAAGTTCTGAATTGTCTGTTTTGGAGAAAATCGTGAATGAAATTTGGATGTTCAAGAATTTACCAAACATAGATGTCGAACAGGATTCATTAGATTGGTGGAAATGCAATCATATGAGATTTCTGTTACTGGCACAATTGGCAAAAAAATACAAATTTTTACAAGCCACCAGCGTCGCATCTTAACGGGTATTCGGTGCCGGTGGCAATGTAATAAGTGATTGTCGTAGTTCCCTCACAGGAGAACATGCCGAACAATTAATATTTCTATTTTTTAATAAATCTATAATTCCAACAACGTTTTGAAATTATTTGATATATACTTATCCGCTTTTTATATATATTTTTTTTAATAAATATATAAAATACTTTTTTATTGAAAAATATTGAAACAATACAGTATCCAACCCATGTATTTCTCATTATTTACATTACCGTTTTATGCCTTATATATAATTTAGTATAATGAAGAATAAAAATAATAATTTGGTAGGTAGTTCTAATTGATCTCTATTCGAAAAATATATTAAACACCATCTGTTCGCTGTTCGTTGTACTTAGTTTCTATTTCGTTGCTGCATATGTGGAGTATATCGATCTATCGAGGTATCAATGTATCGAATATATTGATGTATCGAATATATCAATGTATCGATAATTTTTATTTAATTTATCGGCATTCGATAACAGATTTATATATCGATATTTTTGCACAGCTCTACATTTAATGTAATTTTTTATGTACTAAAAAGGTAATAAATTTGTATATCCGTGCATGCCACTTCTATAGCAACGGATATTTTAGCGATAAAATATCAATCAATAACTTGAATTGAAACCCTACTGACACGCCTTAGATTTTTAACAAAATCAATTTTAGAATCTAATTATAATTAATACACTAAAGAGATAAAGAAGTCGCAGATGTTTTACAACAGAGTAGAT
Organism: Popillia japonica; assembly: GCA_004785975.1. Taxonomy (NCBI): domain Eukaryota; kingdom Metazoa; phylum Arthropoda; class Insecta; order Coleoptera; family Scarabaeidae; genus Popillia; species Popillia japonica. Next base: position 3,106 of record SMLS01034263.1, on the reverse strand, counting down.
ATATATTTGTTTTTAATTGTAGTTAACTTTCTTTTATCGTTAAATTCGGAAATACGATATAGATTTATAGTAGTATACAGATTATTTGGACACTGATTGTGAGTCGAGGGTATTGAACGACTTCAAATTAGTGAATGTGCATAGATCATTAAAGCTGCCACTACAAAGTGGTAAGAAAATCTTGAAAATGACGAAAAATTTTCAAAAATCCTGAGATCTTGATCATCAGACACGATTACCGTTTGATCTTATGATTAATCTTACATTCCTAAAATTTCTAAACTTAAAAAAAATGATTGTTGCAGAATAGGAATTTTGGAAAATCTATCAAATATAACTTCAAGGTCATATAAAAAGGGTGTGGGTCAACCCACATTGATCGATTTTTGCCAAGAAGTTAAGTGTTGAATACCTAACAAAATCTATAGATTCTCTGTTACGTGTATGTACCTATAAAATCGATTAAAAATTACCCGATGAACGATCAAACAATGATTTGTTTGTGATCCAGGGATATAATGCAGTAAATTACATTTTTAGCATTTAACCACCAAAATTTGGGAAAAATTTGTTGACCTTTGGATATTCTGTTATTCGAAATTGTAAAGTGGGATAATAAATTACATGCAAATGTGAACTAATAAATTGTACAATTTTTAAAGTATGATCACCACTCAGAATCTATGGAATGGATTGTTACATACCTATATGTAATTTGTAATTCGTAGTCATATTTTTTTGTGGTTTCTGAAAAAGCGTTGGTACCTACTCAAACCGTGAGCAATCTTGTTTTTGAAAAAATCGCTCGAATTTTAAAAAATCTTAGAAGCGGTCAAATATGGTCGAGAATCATTGCCAAGGTCAATCGTTTCCTGCACTACAAATATTGTTCTTGAAGACGAAACTTCGATGAACGAAATTCCAGTACTTCAATTTTTGCTGCGGAATCTCTATATACATATATATATCCGTTATTGTTAAACGAAAGGTGGTCAATTGAAATCACTCATTATCAATATTAGTCAATAAAATGAGCAAACCCTTCCATAAATTCAGATAGTTTTACCACACAAGAATTTCACATATTAGTTACAATAATTATAGCTTTAGCACAATATTAAAACAGATGAAAAGTGTTTTGTCGAAACAGGTCTGAACATTTCACATAACAGCTTGTAAGGCACAGTGTTTTATACTAGAAATAAGTACTAATATTAGAAATGTTGGTATTCGAATAGTGAAAGTAATAGTTTATTATTGCACATTATTGTACATAATGCAATTAAATAGCTATTGTAAAAGAAAACAAATCATTTGTTCGAGGCAATCAGGATTTAGGGAAGAACACTCTATCTAGTGAAAACAGTTCTGGTTAATACATAAATGTAAGAACTGGTTAAAAACTCTAGATAATAGACATATAGTACTAGGGGTTTTCTTAATTTTAATACCTAGAGCATTTGAAACTATCAATAGAAAATGTTATTACAAAAATGAGAGAGTATAGGTATTCCAGGTAGAGTTAACGATAGGTTTAAATCATATCTGACTGATCCTAGACTATGGGGTTCAGCAAGGAATGGTGTTGGGACCATTACTTTTTAATTTATATGTTAATGACTTGATGGATAGACTTAAGAATTGCGATGTGTACATGTTTGTAGATGACACAATGTTGTATGTATGTGGCAATGATATCGAGCATATGGGCAAAATTATTAATGATGAATGGATGTGCAATAACAGTGCAAGTATTAATGTTAAAAAATCGAAATTTATGGTTATAGATCGTAAATACAGATTGAATAATATTACTATTAATTGGATTTAAATTAATATAGGTACACAGTAATACGTTAGAACGTCTTGACATAATAAAATATATGGGGGAACTGTTGGATAATAACTTACTATTTAAAGAGAATGTTAAATTTGTAATGAACAATATGTCTAAGAAGGTACATTTTCTAAATAGGGTAGGAAAAACCTTCAGCATTTATAGCAAAGTACTCCTACTGTGACATAGCCTAAATCATACAGCAACGGCAACGGGGAAAATAAATTTTATTTTAATCTAACAACGTACATATTAACAAAAAATACAAGAATTATAGTTGCCAATAGAATAAATAAATGTGCATTTTCAGTGTACATATATAAAAGCAACAAAATCAATTCTGAACAAAAGACAGAAAAAAAATGTTTAGCTTAGATATAGGCAGGTCATAGCCAAAATCATACACTCTAATTCTAGTGATGTTTTTATTTTTAAAACTCAAAATTAATCTTTGGTAGGATAACCTCGACTTTTCCTCGCCGCTACTAGCCGTGCTGACATTGATTGCATTAATTATTCTGTTAATGGAGATGGTATTTTGTACCATTCCTGCTTAATAATCTTCCGCAGATCTTCTTTAATAGAAATTTCGTGTTTGCGTACATTTTTCTCCAAATAATCCCATAAATGTTAGATGTAACTTAGGTCAGGTGATTGGACAGATGTTTGTAACACTTTAGGACAATTGCATAACAGCCATTCTTTTGCAAGGTATCAGGAATGTTTTGGATCGTTATCCGCGTAAATTTTAACAGTTTTTGGAATACCTAAATTTTTGGCACTTGCTTTCAAATTTCGTTTTAATACATGTAAATACTGCCATTTATCAATAATTGTAGCATCTATAAATTGTAAATTGCCTACTATTGCGGCGAACATACACCGCCATACCATACCCGTGCCATCTCCATCCATATAGAATACATATACATATTTTAATAAGGTGTATGATTTTGGCTGTGAGTCGCCGTATATAAATCAATAATTGCACCTCATCTTCAATATTGCACTATTATATTATTTAATATATCAGTACACTAATTTACCCAATGAAATAAAAAGTAGCAGTAGCATAAATATTTTTAAGCGGCGTTTGTTTAAGTATGTTTGTAGTAATATACCATTAATTTAATTAAACATAGATACCTAGTTCCTATATTGTAATATGTAAAGCTGAGTTTAATAAATTCTATTATTATTATATATGTATTTTTATGGCGTTTTAACTTATCTTATTATCTAGATAGTTTTTCCACTTGTTAGGTCAAT